>JANAVB010034117.1:0-89372 GCA_029216955.1 Iris pallida
GACGAGGCTTTCTATAGTCCCACTTGACAACCTCAGATATTCTTTAATGGGTTGTTCAAGTCCCTGGACTATCTTCTGCAGAGCTGCTGCCCTCTCGGTATCATTAAACATGGCGATATTGTCTATGGTAGTAGCAATCACACTTTTCAAGCTCTCATAACTAAGGCATTTCTTCAAAACCATTTTGATCAATGCTGCCAAAGTTTTGTAAAAAGTTTCAGTATGAATCTCTACCAAAAGATTCATATCAGCATTGGAGCTTGGTGTATCAGCGATATCTGCCAATCTCTTTTCCTGAAAACCGGAGACAGGTGCTATTGTTGCTATGGTAGCAAGCTGACTTAACGATATATCTGTCATCGTTACCATAGCCAATTGATTTCCAGGGAGCTCTGGGACTACATCTTCAGCAACTTTTTCTGCTACCTCCGGAGGATGAGTTTCGGATGGTAGAGGATGGTATCATAGAGGTGCTGTCTCCTATGTCGATTCAGACTCGAACACGACTGTCTCAGGAACTTGATCTGGACTGGCAGCAGTAATTGATGTTGCTGCTATATCTACGTCTTCAACAATGGGTTCTTTAGCAACAATTGATTCTTGGAGCACTGCTGGCTCTTCTATTGTAGTTGGCACTTCTTCTCTTTCTTCAGCAAGAGAAGGCAATTCTTGGTCTGCCTCTACTACAGGCTCTTGTTGTATCTCCATAGATGGAGAACCTTCTTTAGAAGCAGAATCTTCTTTTAAAGAAGAACTTTCTTCTTCAGATTCTATTTTCTCTTTATGAATAGTCTTTTGAGAAGGAGAAGGAGCAACGGGCTTTACTACAGTGATGATACCTACAAAGATTAAGCAAAATAGTTAATATACAAAATCATAATACATATTTTTGTATAAATTTTGTGTAATTTATCTTTACCTGGGGTAGGTGCAGGATGCGACAAGAGTGCGTCATAATCTAGATCCCAGTCATCATCATCTAATTCGAGAGCCGGTTCATTCGAGGGGATGGGTTCCGGATCATTAGCATGAGTCGTGGCAGTGCCTTCAACAGCTTTCGCCTTTTGTGGTGAAGTCAGATACAATGAAGTACTAGACGTTCTGGAGATAGGACTCCTGTAACTTATGTTGCCGCTGTTGGTTGTGGTGCTGAAGACCCTTCTCCAGGTTGAGCTGAAGAAGATGTAATGTTTTGAGTCTCCTCAACAGGATTTTCACTTTCTGGAGTAGCGGCTCTCTGTCTGGAAGGCCCTTTAACAGTAGTCTTCTTCTTCTTTTCCCGGAGAGTAACAGCTGTGTCTGGTTTCCGCTTTCGGGTTGTAGTGATGGTAATTGCTTCCGTAGCTGTCTTCCCAACTCCCGTAGGGATCGTCTCCAGATATTCATCTGGAACAGCATCATCAGTAATGTCCGAAGGCACCATAACTGGTTCTTCGGTGTCTCCTTGTTTTTCCTACCGAAGACTTCCTTTCATGTTGTAGTCTTTGGTGAAGGAACGAATGGAGACATAAAAATGTGCATACGAATGAAGCATTCGTAGTTCAGTTGTGCTCGTGGCAGTTGAAACATGAAATTTAGCACCGGTACATCCAGCGCTGAAATACCGCCATGCCCTCGCTCCATCAATTAATTTTCCATAATTGTTGAAAGTGGTGGAGGGATTACCAACATGAAGCTGGTTATACCCGAATTGACGAGCGAACTGGCTGGGTAGATACGGTTCGAAAATGCAGTTGTCTTCAATTCTATACATCGGATGTGAAGGTCTGATGCATATTAACCAATTAAAGACTGGCGCCGGTATCTCAGTCCTCTCTCGACCGACGTCGTCAAATTGCACACCGAAGCAGTCAACTGGAACTGGTGGTCTTGTGCAGAAGAATTCCACCCATAGGAGAAATTCAGTACGCCCAGGTATCCGTCACTGAAGTCGCATTCCACGTGGCTTTACTAAACTTCTGGAGGAATACCTTCGTATCATTTCCGGGCCTGGTGGCAATAAACTGCAGTTGTGGTGCAGTAACCAACCCATTAAATAAGTATAGGGCATCTCCACCCTAGGAAAATCTTTACGGTAGGGAGCATTATTGATCAGTTCTTCACCAAATGCTCGCAAACCTGCATTTATCCGACACACCATTGCCGGTAATAGGTCGAGTCTGGCCTTGAATACCAAACGTACTGCTGGCCATAGTACGTTTCGATGGATTCTGTCAACTGTACCGGTCCTTGGTACGATCCATCTTTGTAGCCACAGGGAAAGAAAGCCCGCCAGCAAGGCTTTATTTGAGAGCTTTCGACTTACATGCTTCAAAAAGCTCAAGGTTTCAGTCCCCGCAGGGAATTCTCCAGTCTTGGTGGTCAAATACTTGTCCGGAGACTTATATGTGATCATCCAATTGTTTATCAAATCAGCAGGAATTATTGAACAAGGGTTGATGGTTTGAGCCTTGTTGTCTTGAAATCTCTCCTTATCTTCCTTGGATATTCTATTCTTATGGTAGAATAGATAGGTTGTCCATTTATTGATGTATGCCAAATTTGATCCACTTTCATACATAGTGGTGCAGATCAAATAGTGGCACATCAGCTCCTGGTATACCTCGACTAAGCGAGGGTTCTTCTTACTGATCTCTGCTAGTTCCCGGTTGGAGGGAACATACTCTTCATATGGAACTTCCCCCATTGGTAGCTTGGAGATGAATTGCATCTCATGAAGTGCAAAACCCATTTTGCTAATTGGGGTTGCAAAAGTTCCTGTCGAGCTGATATACAACTCCATCAGAGCTAAGAACAAAATATTGTTTATAGGTATGCCTTGACTTGTGGAGGCTACCGCTTCAAACAATCCAATAGCTTTTAGATCTGTTTCGAAGTTCTTCATGACCCAAGCACTAAGTTGAACCCAGTTCTTATTGTGAGGGGTCATCCACCCTGGAAGCCTAGGGTTGACCTGGGGATATAGTACTGAGGCGCTCATAAACTTGTTTATGAACATCGGTATCTGCACCGGTTGGATCAGAGATGAGCCGTCGCTCGGTGTAAATCCAGGCAATATGCCGGAGAAAGGAACGACACCACCACTGGGAGTACTTGAGTGATAGACCATCTGGTTTTCATCCCTCTTGAATATGATTCTCCCTGATCTTCCATAACTGTTGGGAGTTAGATTCCAGATCATCCATCTCGGATGAGTAGCGTGAACAAAAGAAGAAATGGGATAATCCCTTGGCATTGTTGGGAGATACATCGCCCTTTCCCCAAATTTGAACACCCAAGACTCCTTCTTGGGATTTGTCTGGAATTTGAAGTCAATTGCATCCCCGAACATGAATGCAGGCTTCAGATAATGCTGGCCATCCAGTGATGTCAATAGTTCTCCATTCATCAGAGACAGCAACATTCTATCTCCTTGAGCAGCTATCAGTTGATGTCGTTCCTGAAGATACTGCTTGTCGGTTTGAGGAAACTCGACATGGGATAAATTTTCCAAATAATTCGATCCCAGAATACCAGCTGGTGAGCCAAACACTTCAGAAAGAGGATGGGCCCCCAAGTGTGCAAAAGAAGTTCAACAAGAAAAATCAAGTTAGTAAAGAATTTAAGTATGAACTCTATGCAAAATTCAAACCCTACGCAAATGGCTATACATGAGTTTTTACGCGTAAAAAGTTCTCTATTTTTTAAGAGAATTTGTTTTATGCAAGAGTTTTACGCAGTCTAAGAATGAAATTTTACGCGTACTTTTTTCTGTTTAAAAGAATAAAGTTTTACATGTGAAAATACAGTCTTGCGTATTTTCAGGGTTACGTTCACACATATAATGTGAGCGTATTTTTGGTTTTATGCTTCTGTTCAAAAGAATAAAGTTTTACATGTGAAAACATAGTCTTTTGACCTGCGTATTTTTCAATTTTACGCTCACACGTATAACGTGGGCATATTTTCAGTTTTTACGCTCGCACGTATAACGTGGGTGTATTTTCAGTTTTCACGCTTGCACGTATAACGTGGGCGTATTTTTAAGTTCTACGCTGGCACGTATAACGTGAGCGTATTTTTTGATTTTACGCTGGCACATATAACGTGAGCGTATTTTCTTTGATTTTATGCTGGCACGTATAACGTGAGCGTATTTTTTTCGTTTGGTCTTGGGTCATCTTCTCCAACGCAATCTTTGCTCAAAATAGGGTTTCTATCTATCATGGACGGAGCCACGTTTGGGTTGGTCTTTGGGGTCTCCTCGGCGTTCTTTCCCAGCGGCTTTGCTCTTGGGTGCCATTCGCTCGAAAGGATTTGAATGATAAGTGAAGAAGAGAATAAGGAATGTAGAATATGAGTAAAGTTCTCTCTCTTCAGCAGAAGTCTTATTTATAGGAAACTTAAGGGTGATTCGAATTCTTGAAATGACTGTTGAGTATCCCTAACTTTACGCTGGTGACTGTTGGGTATCCCTAAATTTATGCTGATGACTGTTGGATATCTCAAACTTTATGCTTCTGTTCAAAGTATTTCAAATATTTAGAGAATTTAAAAACTTTGAAGGGGGTCTTGTAGAAGCGTAAATAAATTTCGAAGACCAAGTCAAGGAAGTTGAGATATTTACGCAAAGATAGATCCAGATTAGACATTGCGCAAAGGTCAAACTGGGTCAAACTCAAAGCTCTACGCAAGTCTTAAGTTCAGATTTTATGCGGAGAATGAGCTGTCCATGTTGTTTACGCAAGGAATTAGCTATCCATGCTGCATTAAATGCACAAAGATTCTGTTCTGACAGATTTGATTTTCTGACAAGTGATTGCACAGAAGCCAAGAAGTTTTGTTGTTTAGCGTGCCAATGAGTTGCTTTATGCTTGAGGAACCGCTTCCACTTTACGCATAAGAGTTATTTGAGCTTTTACGCTCAAGGCTATCTCAGCTACTCTTTTTGCGCGCGTAGAGTTTATTTGAGCCTTACGCCTAAGGCTATTTTTAGCCAGTTTACGCAGGAAGCTTACTTTGAGCTATTTTATGCTCGGACATGTTTAAACAACATTTTTTATGCACAGTTTGTCCTGATTATGTGGGAGCGTGATTTTCTGATGTGTCCTTCATGCCACACTTCTCGAAGAACGTGTGTACGTGCTCTCCTTATTTTATTGGATTATGGGACACGTATCAACATGCGTAGAGACTAATTTCTGTACGTGGGTGATAGTTATCCTAATAGCCTGCGTAAAGACCCAACATTGATGCTTTTTTACGCACAGAAGACAAGTCTATATAAAGACTTCTTTTTAAGAAAGAGGTACAAGATTTTTGGGGCCCAGATACTTTCAGAGCAAAGTGATTTTCCAGAGTATTTCTCTTCAACTTTTTTTCAAGAACAGAGTGAAGCAAAGCAGGAAAGCATTCGACTGTGCCATCAGTGCCGATTGTGTCGATACCTTTCTGGTGACTTAGTTCTTCCAGTTGTTCATCTCCAAGCAGTTTTCTTCATCATCATCGTGTGGTCTAAAGAATAAAGTGATCGTTCTCAGATCAGACTTCCATAGCAATACTTCCCAGAATTTACTTGTACTTGTGTACACTTTTTTTTGTTTTCTTTCAAAAGCCTTAAGGGCATTTTGTTAAGTGAAACAAGGTGGTGTGCAAAAGGGCAGGATCCATTAGCTCAAACCGGCAAATCGATGAAGCAAGAAAGCCAAATCTCCCAAACATCCTCGGATGCTGAAATAAACACCACGAACATTTTTGGTATAAAAGATATGTCCTGAAACGCCTGTCCAAAAGTCCAATTCTGGACACAGGAGCAAAATCATAATTTCGGGTCAAAACGATGTCCGTCGTTAGACCCGTTTGTCCCGAAAAGCGTACAAGCACCTACGGTCTCTAAAGTCAGCAAACTACATGTCTATGGATACGATTTGAGGAGACGAACCCAACCGTATGTCCAAAGTTGGATTCCGATGGGCCATGCACAATTTCGTCCGTTGTATCGGATCGCGGGACGGTCAAATAGGCATTCCGGTCGACCTTCTTAGAATCAGACCAAACTTGGCATATATGACCAAAAAAATGATTCGGTCCTGTTGGCGTAAGTTTCGTCTCAGGGCATACATAACGAACAAAATTTTTATTTGCACGAACATGTGGAAAATTATTAACTATGAAATTAAAACGAGATCTAGATGGATGACCGAGGCGAGAATGTCATAGATCAAATTTATTACAAGCTGGAATGAGAAAGCAGAGTAAAAACCATAATCTACATTCAGGTAGAAGAGACCATTTCGAGCACTACCGTGACCAATCTTCTTCTTTGTTGCTCGGTCCTAAAATATACATTCAGAAGAAGAGAAAATTACATCACAATTTGATGACTTTGTTAATTGTGAAACAGATAGCAGATTGAATTAAAATGATGGAATATGAAAAATGTTCGTTAGACAAAGTAAAGATGAACAATAAATTGTGCCTATGTGTGTCACAGGCGCTTGAGAACCATCTGGTAATTGAACATATGTATTTTTATGAACGGGAAAATATGAAGAAAAATGTGAAAAAGATGCACATATGTGATTAGAAGCGCCTGAATCAATAATCCAAACAGAGGATAAATAAGTGAGAGCTGTACCTGCCAAATGGACTGATTGTCCACCAGGTTCTTCTTTAGCTAGAAGAGCAAAAAGCTTTTTGTATTGTTCAGGTGTTATCTGATTAGCAAAGGTAGCAGGAGTGACTGGTGGTGGCCCTGATTTCTTCACTTGCCTATCGAGAAAGCCATGGATTTTATAGCAAGTAGCAAGAGTGTGACCATGCTTGTTACAATGGTCGTAGAAAGGACGTTCCTATCGAGAAAGCCATGGATTTTATAGCAAGTAGCAAGAGTGTGACCATGCTTGTTACAATGGTCGCAGAAAGGACGTTGGCATTTTCCCGAAGGCCGATATGATGGTTTAGATGCTTGAAGAGCTGCCGATTCAATTGTGGGTGTTGTTCGAATATTTATCTCTTGTTGTTTTTCCTCTTAACGTACCAAATTATAGATACGATGAATTAGAGGAAATGGCTCCATCAAGAGAATTTGACTACGAACATCTAAAAAACGATCATGGAGTCCTTGAAGGAATTCCATGGCACGATCTTGATTTTGTTGTTCAATGATGTTTTTAGCAGTACCACAGATGCACGAATTAATGGGAGTGATGGAATTGAGTTCATCCCATAGAGATTTAAGTTGTGTGAAATATAATGATATCGACATACCTTCCTGCTTGAGGGCAGCAATTGATTTTTTCAGTTGATAGATTTTAGGAGCATTCGATTAAGAGAAACGATCCTTCAGATCTGTCCAGATTTGTGCTACAGTTTCAGCATACATGATACTTGGATGGATCTCAGGTGAGACAGAGTTAAGGATCCAACTGCCTACAAGATCGTTACAGCATCCCTAGTTGGCAACATCATCTTTCCCCTTCGGAATGGGGAGGGATCCACCAACAAAGCCAAGCCTGTTCTTCGCACAAAGAGCCATCGTCACCGTATGACTCCATGATCCATAATTATCTCCCGTCAATAGAGGTGTGACGAGAATGGTAGAAGGGCTATCTGAGTGATGAATAGAATAAGGATCTGTTTTCATAGATGTTGATGACAGCGTGACGTTGGTAACAAGATTCTCATCAGACATGGTATGATGTTGGGAGAAGGGACCAAGGAAAGGGAAGCCGTTGTCAGATGAAGGAAGGCTCCTGGATCTATCGATCGAGAAGAGACGTCGGTGCAGTTGGGAATGGCGCTGGACAGAGCTTCTCGTCGGAGAGGAACGCGATGATCTCGGCAAGACGCGCCTAGGAAGCGGCCAAGAGAATGAAGTTTTCGAACTGGAGCTGGAGATGTCGACAGAGAGGAAGGATCTTCGCTCTGATACCATGTGAAAATATGTTTACGAAGAGAGAGAGAGATGAGAGTAATTTTTTTGTGTTTATTTCATTCAATTGTGCATGTATATATACAATGGAAATAACAAAAGGTTGTTCCAATAACAAATTTCAAACAACCATAACAACAAATAACAAATAATAAAACAACCTCAACAAATAACAAATAATAAAACAACCATATTGAATGAGAGATACTAGGAAGGGTTGTTTTATTATTTGTTATTTTTTGGGGTTGTTTTATTATTTGTTATTTGTTGTTATGGTTGTTTGAAATTTGTTATTGGAACAACCTTTTGTTATTCCCATTGTATATATACATGCACAATTGAATGAAATAAATACAGAAAAATTACTCTCATCTCTCTCTTCGTGCTCATATTTTCACATATATTGATTATACTGAGTTTGGCTAGCAACTTCAATTGAGATATGGATTGCTCGAGTCATGGATGCGGTTTGTGTGATACATGGGTGGGGAAGACTATTAGTATGTGCATGGGATATACTATCATTTATACCTTTGACCTACGCATGCATTCCAACATCGTCTTCTACGTGCATACACGTAGATGGTTAGAGAGCCCATTATCATGTTTATTTACAGTTTATTGTGGTATTATTTTTTTGTATCTTGTTATGTCCCTCTGAATTCCTGGTTCTTTTTAAGATCCTGACGAGCACTTGTACCATACTGTTTATTGACCAGGGATAGAGAAAAGTTTCATTGTCGTGGATCTAAAGGTTCTACTAGAGGAGCTTTCCTGATCCAGGGGTATGGAGATGAATTAGAGTCATGGACATTTTATGTAGCTAGTCCTGACTATTTCTTTGTTTTAGTTATTTTCTATTTTCCAGCATTATACTTTTATTTTCGTGGATATATTTCCACTAGACTTTTGGTCATTTCAGACAGATCCTTTTTATTGGATATTCAGACTTATTTCTATTTCATTCAGACATCTCATTATATATTTTTTGTCTTTGTATTTCTATTATTCTGTGGATGAGATTATAGTGGTTATGTTGTTGCGGAGATATTAGATTACTTGTGACTGTTGTTTTATAGATGTTGGATTGCAGCGTACTACGATTAGGAAAAGTTCATTAAATTGGGATACTTATTCTAGCCGTATTACTGGCATGCTCATGTCTTAGTTTCCTATATATTTTGGAACTAGGCATGACATATTTTGTGGTGGCCTACACAGGTTATTTTGTCATTTTGGTTTACCTAAACTACCAAGACGAGCCTCCTATTAGATTTAAGGAGTCTTAGGAAATCTCATCTACTTGCTAAATTTATCGCCTTCGAAATCCAAATTCGTACTATCTCATTATGCATCCAGCTTGTTTTCGTACTCCTCTCATAATTTTTTTCCAGCAAGATACAGTTGTGCAGAGGACGCATGTCCTTCGAAGCCAACCTAACAACAACACCACACCTAGCGATGCAGGACTATAGTGACACAGGAAACCCGACTCCTGGAGGGGTTCCAGCCAATCCGACGATGCCAGCAGGATTCTTACCGCCTCCAACTATGACTCAGCATGAGGGTCAGACCTCGCAGACCCAGACGCAGCAGGAGGATTTGTTTTCCCCCAATGCCTCTTTTTCAGTCCCAGATGCCCTATGGAGCATATCCGCAGTAGCCTTTAGACCAATGCCTCAGATGCCCAGGCCCAGATGTTACAATTCTTTCAAACCATGATACAGCAGGAGATGTAGCAGTAGATGCAGCAGACCGAGGCCATGAGGCAGAACTTGATGATAGTTATGGAAAGGTTGGCATCACCAGTCCCTGCTTCAGCACCAGCATCTGCTCAGACAGTAGGCACAATCCGTGGCTATCGGCAAATAAACTCGAAGCTATTTGAAGGCAAGGAGACACCGAAAGAGATCACTGAGTGGATGATCAGCACTCAGAAGCTTCTTAACGCTTTGCAACTACTAGAATACTTATGGATCACATCCATTCGGACCCAGCTTGAAGGAAATGCGCATCATTGGTGGGAGTCGATCGAGCGAGATATCGATAGAGGCTAGACTTAGGAGTAGTTCTTGGAGTATTTCAAAAAAAAAAAATACTTCCCCGCTACAGTTCGAGACCCTCTCTACGATTAGTTCCTCCATCTTAAGAAGAATAGGAATATAACCGTGGATGAGTATGATGCTGAGTTCAGTAGTCTTAGTCGCTTCGGAACCATCTTGATGCCGAATGATGTAAAGAAGGCGCAAAGTTTTCACCATGGATTGACGAAGGAGCTCCAGAGATGCACCACATCAAAGTCCAGAGTTTTATATACCGAGGTGTTAGCAGAAGACCGACTCCAGGAGGATATCAACAAAGACCCAGTACTCCCAATTTACCCTACTACAACAGCACCAGCCAAAGGACAGTCAGGAGGACCTATCAAAGAATCCGACGAACTCCACCGCAGAGAGTTGTCCTTTACCGAGCGAAAGATCTCCCAACTTACCATCATTGCACAAAAAGGGACATAGTTCAGAGAGACTGCAGGAGGAGGCTTGGGCAGCGCCTAAGATGCAGATCAAATCAACACTTGGCCCTACATTGCTTACAGCATCAGAACAGAGCAGACCAGAGGTTAGCACCACCTGGGCCCGGACCACCCGCTCAGGCGACTAGCTCAGGCGACTACAGTTCCGAGGCTACCGGTACCTGGAGGACAGCAGAGGGAACCACCCTTTGCCACTCAGGAGGCACAAAATAAGAGAGCTGGGTAGCAGAATGGAGCACAGAGGCATGGTCAGGCCTTTTCCATGGTACCAACTAAGGAGGAGCTTGAGGGTGTGGCAATTACAGGTACTATCTTAGTAACATCTATACCCGCCACTACACTATTTGATTTGGGGGCACTTTGTCTTTCATATCTAGTAGTTTTATAGCAATGCATAGAGTAGCTACCTCGCCCTTACCTAAGAGTTAGAAGATTCTTATGGAGGGATGTATTGTGCCGGTCACTAGTATATGTAGAACTTGTTCAGTGGTAGTATATGGAAGAGAGATGAGAGCGCGATTTTTAGTATTTCTAATGACAAATTTTGTTGTACTGTTGGGAATAGACTGGTTGAGCTAGTACCATGCTGTATTAGATTGCCATAGAAGGAGTGTCATCTTCAGGCCCCTAGACCGTCCGGAGTTTGAATTTATATGACAAACTTTTGAGAAGGGAGTAGGCCCGACAATTGAAACTTTTATGTCTATGGAGGTAGCACTAGCGAGCCTATTGTTGAGGAGTTTATGGATGTATTTTCGAAGGAGTTGCCAGATCTACCACCTGACAGACAAGTGTAGTTTAACATTGAATTAGTGCAAAGAACAGGACCGATTTCTTCTTATGTGTACTAGTTGGTGAAGAAAGAGTTGGACGAGATAAAGCTTCAGTTAGTAGAGTTGCAGACCAAGGGTGTCATTCGAACAAGTGCATCACCTTGGGGGGCTCAAGTGTTATTTGTGCCAAAGAAGGATGGGTCAGAGCAAAAGTATTTTTGAAGATTTATTTGAGATGGGGATGTGACTAAGTGAAGGTGCGCAAAGAAGACATTTCGAAGACAACATTCAAGACTCGTTATGGTCATTATGAGTTCTTAGTGACGCCTTTCGGATTGACGAATGTGCCAGCAGTGTTCATGAATTTGATGAATAGAGTGTCCACCAATATTTGAGTCAGTTTGTGGTTGTTTTTAATGATGATATTTTGGTATATTTGAAGAGCTAGGAGGAGCACGAGCAGCATTTGAGGAATATTCTGGAGATATTGAGGAATGAGAGGTTCTATGCTAAATTAAGCAAATGTGAGTTCTTCTTAGACCGTATTTCTTTCCTTTGATACGTTGTCTAGGGGGAAGGCATTTTAATTGATCCGACCAAGATATCTGCAGTAGAGACATGGGCTTTTTTGACCAACGCTTCCGAAGTGAGAAGTTTTCTTGGACTTTCTTGGTATTGTTGGAGGTTTGTAGAGAACTTCGCAAGAATTACGGAACCGATAGCTCGGTTGACCCACAAGGAGCAGGAGTTCGTGTGGACCGAGTGTCAGGTAGTGTTTGATGAGTTGAAGAGGTGCCTGACTATTGCACCCATCTTGACGATACCATCTGGACCAGGAGGGTTCGTGATCTACAACACACATCTGGGAAGGAACTAGGATGTGTTTTGATGCTACATGGAAAGATTGTAGCTTATGCTTCAAGGAAATTGAGGATTCATGAGAAGAATTTCCTACTCACAAATTGAAGCTTGTCGCTGTGATCTTTGCTTTGAAGCTTTGGAGGCATTATTTGTATAGAGAGCAAGTAGAGATCTTTACAGACCATAAGAGCTTGAAGTATGTCTACACTTAGAAGGATTTGAGTTTGAGGCAGATAAGATGGTTGGAAATTGATGAAGGATTTTGAGATTGATTTACAGTATCATCCAGGGAAGGCAAATATAGTAGCCGGTGCTTTGAGTATGAGACCTATAGCATTTTTCTTGAATACTCAGCCGCATCTATTAGAGGATTTACAAAAGTTGGGGATGGGAGTTATATTACCAGGAGTAGACGAATAATTGATGAGTCTTCAGGTGCAGTCATCATTGATAGAGAGGATCAAGGTTGTATTGCCAACGGATGCAAGATTTCAGAGACTTCGACAGAGGACCGAGGCCGGTATGCAGACCAGATTACGTATTCACGAGGGTGGGACCTTGAGGTATGGAGATCGCCTCTACATTCCGAATAAAGAGCTTCAATAGGATTTATGATAGAGGAACATATTTTACCATATTCCATTCATCCAGAAGGGACGAAGATGTACCGAGACTTGGGGCAGCATATTGGTGGCATGGATTGAGGAGAAAGAGAGAGCCTGATTTATAGCAACGTGTTTGGTGTGTTAGCAAGTTAAGGCTGAACATTAGAGATCATTAGGGTTATTCCAACTACTACCCATTCCGGAGTAGAAATTGGAGCATATTACGATGGATTTTTTATGACCGGATTTCCTAGGAGCCTGAGTGGTAAGGATGCAGTTTGGGTTATAGTAGACCGACTCATTAAGGTAGCACATTTCTGGCCTTTCAGAGTTGTCCAATCTACGAAGATGTTAGCCGAGATGTACATGAAGCAAATCGTATGGCTACACGGAGTGCCAGTTAGGATTGTGTCTGACAGTGATTCAAGGTTTACTTCACATTTTTGGAGGAGTATACAAGAGAGCCTTGGTACGAGGTTGAAGTTCAGTACATCATATCATCTCAGATGGATGGACAGTCAGAGTGTACCATACAAACCTTGGAGGATATGTTGAGGGCATGCATGCTTGACTTTGGAGGTTCATAGGAGGATCAATTCATTTTGTTGAATTTTCTTATAATAACAATTATCAGGCGAGTATCCAGATGGTGCCATTCAAAGCTTTGTGTGAAAGGAAGTATCATTCTCCAATATGTTGGAGTGATGTTATTGAACGGCATATATTATGAACGGAGTTAGTAGTCGCACTGTGGAGAAGGTGAAGTAAATTCAAGGACATTTGCGAGCAGCACAAGATAGGCATAAGCATTGGGTAGACAGTCATCGTCGACCAATGGAGTTTCAGCCAGGATATCATATATTCCTGAGGATTTTGCCTACGAGAGGAAAGCTTAGTCCGAGGTATATCGAGCCATTTTATATTTTAGAGAGAGTTGGAGAGGTTGCTTACAGACTTGCTTTGCCACAGACCTTGGAAAGTGTTCACGACGTATTCCATGTATTTGGTTTGACGAGGTACGTGTCAGATTCCAATCACGTTCTTGATTACTCCGAGATTACCGTGGGATCGAGTTTGTCCTACAAAGAGCAGCCAGTGGAGATTCTAGACCGTCGAAAGAAAGTCTTGTGGGGCTAGACCATTCCCTTAGTTCATGTTACATGGAGGCATCATGCACTAAACTAGTCAACTTGGGAATGCGAGGATGCAATTTGATACCGTTTTTCTTCTCTCTTTATGGGGTTATATATGTTTTCTTTAATTAGTCATTATTGATTGCTTCCTAATGTATAGTTTAAGTTATATTTAATTACTATATTGGTAAATATATATTTTCCCACTATTATTTATGATCATAATATATACTTTTTCGTAGAATTAATTTTTGGACCACAAAAAATGCCAATCTCCAGAAATGTCCTGTATATGTTTTGACCTAGACAAGTTTATCTTTATTTTGATATTTCATGTCCCACTCAAATATGTTCCCTTGTATTCTATTTTTGTCGCACAACTTTCTGGACAATTTAGGCCTATCTACTATCTACTGTAGAACTTGACCTACTTTTCAATTTAATTTGGGACTCGACATCGATCCAACCCATTTGACCTGATATATAGTTTTGACCTATTTTGAGCGTACTACACACATCTCAATAATGTTCCACTCAATTGAGTTTCCATGAGCTATTTACTTTCAAATGGAACACACGACCCATTAATTGCATTTTCAGAGTTGAATTTGATTCGGTAAATTGTTTGGACCCAACCCTAGCTCAAACAACTTAGTGGAGCCTATCCTAGATTGCCAAAACCAATTATAAATATATTTAATTGATTTTTATCATTAAATGACAGCCATGCATGCAAAAATCCAATGCATATTCATTCAAAGCTCCCTATTCCAAATTAGGAAGCCCATTTATACATCTATTTCCAACTATTTATTGGTTGACCAAATTCCAACCAAATCAATCCAAACCAAAGACAAACAAATCCTAACATATAGGAGGCTCAAACTTTATATTTTAGCCATCCTAAACTAGCCGCCCCTCTCCCCAATTCCTCAAAACCCGATGCCCAACCACCCTCGATCGCGCGCAAGAAACCCCATTGGCCTACCCTTCAAAACCCCCTTCTTCTCAATTTTTGTGCACTGCACCACCTCTCCAGTGACCCCGAGGACTTACTCTTCCATCTTAACAACTCTAAGGATCATCTCGTGGCCTTCAGAGAGGTGTACAACCCATCCAAGTGGGTGAAACTTTGCCAAAATTGTTCCGAATTTAACAATAAGTTAGTTGACTTCTTCGATGGGTTTAATATACTTTTTCTCATCCACTAGTCATGAAACAAAAACTAGTCAGTAGCCCTATTTTTCTACTTTGATGTCCAATTACTAACTCACACAGTTCTAGTCGGTTTTCTCGTGGAGTCCGTTGAACTAAAATTGGTCCAGGCTAAACCAATTTTGAAGTGCGAGAGCTTTCGTTGACTTGCGAACCCATTCGACATCAAACAAATCATTGGTAATGATCCTAATATCCTCCTTTATCCGCTAATAATGTCCTTAATTCAGATTTATAAGTTATTCATGTGTTTGTGCTATCGTTTCCATGGTGCTAGTTTTTCGGACACCGAAACTCGACTATTTGATCTCTAAATTGTGAAACTTTTCCATGATTTTTGTCAAGTAATTTATGATAAAAAAATCATATTTTTCTCTGATTAATTCTGCTTTTTCCAAAATATTAAGTTTTTATATTTTGTTTATGCTGTTTGATTCCAATTGGTTCAACATGTGGCATAATTGTGTACTAGTTGAATATGATGATTTGATGCTAGTTTTTATTCAAATAATATATTTAAAATATGTCCACATTATGTATTTTTCCAAAAACATAATGATATATTTTATGATATAAAAATATTATTTATATATGCTAAATTTAGTGCCATGTATTATTGAGATCTAGTTGGCTAGTTTATGACTAGATTATTTATCAGGTTATATATATTATTGAGATCTAGTTGGCTAGTTTATGACTAGATTGAGTCTATATATGGTATGTGTAGATAGGGTGTCATGAGTTGGTATTTATTTTAGTTTATTTATATTTCTACGAGTTCATGAGCTTTTTGACTGTGGAAGTTGGAGCAGGACCGATATTCTACACTCTTCTCGATATTCCAGGCAAGATACCTTACCATATTGCTTTATTTAATTTCATGATGTTGTTCTTAGATTTTTAGCGCTATTCTCTAGTAGTGTGCGTCCAAGTATGGCTTAGGTGATATCAATGGTGACATCGATGATATATCGTGTGTGTACGTGTGTATGACTTAGTGTGTGTATGACGTTCTCGGATAATTATGAAGTTATTTTTAATAACTTCTATGTCTTGTCATGGATCATGACACGATACTGTGAGTGAGGTACATTATGTTGGCACAAGCTTACGCATTCGTCTAGTTACCGGTGCAAGCGGTTCGTATGTCGGTACATATACTGATTTGATTAAGCCTAGCTAGTGACTTGAATTGATATATGGATTGCCCGAGTCATGGATGTGATTTGTGCAATACATTTGTGGAAAAGACTATTAGTAGGTGCATAGGATACACTATCATTTAGTCTCAGTTTTGCCCGGTTATGGGTTATTGATTCCCAGTTATATATAGGGTACTACTAGAGGATATATCCGGCAGCAGCCCTGACTCTGCGTCAGATATGGTCGGGAGGTATGCTAGTAGTACAAGCCTCTAGCGAATGCTATGCTTTATTCCTTTGATCAACCCATGCATTCCAACATCGTCTTCGATATGCATACACATAGATGGTTAGAGAGCCCATTATCATGTTTATTTATAGTTTATTATGGTATTGTTTCTTTTGTGTCTTGTTACGTCCCTCTGAGGACATGGTTCTTTTCCATGTATATACGAGCACTTGTACCCTACTGTTTATGGACCAGGAATAGAGACATATTTCATTATCGAGAATCTAGAGGTTTTATCAGAGGAATTTCTCTGATCCAGGGGTATGTAGATGGATTAGAGTCATGGATATTTTTTCTAGCTAGCTATGTCCTGGATATTTCTTTATTTCAGTTATTTCCTATTTTCCAACATTATACTTTTATGAACCAGGGATAGAGACAGGTTTCAATTACCTATGTCCGTTCCAATTGAAATTGGAGACACAATTGCGACCCGAACCCTTCGATCCATAGGATCATTATGATCTATACTAAGCCTAGAGCATTCATGTAGCTTGTGTCCCACAAAATGGACCCCTGCACACTATCTAGGAACGCACAAATCATTAGAACATTTATATAGAAAATTGTGTTTAACAGGCTATAAAAGTTTATCGGTGCGTCGAAATAGCCCGGAACGAGAGCCAAATGGTGCACCACCTCAATCCTTATATATGTAGGACTTAATTAGATAAATCCTAGAGGTTCTAGACCAAACTTATTGGGTTCTTAAACTTAGAGGACAACAGCTCAAATAACAGTCAGTCCATATAGGTTTAAGTGGGTTTACCTTGTGTTTTTGCTCAGATAAATAACCAAATAGTCACCAAACTAAACCTAGCTTAAGGAAGGATTAATGAAACTCAACATGAGGGTATTAGAGTCCATTTTAGGCATATAAACAATTGGAGACAACAGTTTATATTTAGGTCAGTCCAAATGGGAAAAATGGGGTTTATATATTGGGTTTTAACCCAAGTAAACTAACTAAATGTGCACCAACCCAACCCAAACTTTTAGGACTAAGTTAACCCTAAACTAGAGTACTTAGACTCATTTTTAGGACCATAAACAAGTAGGAACAACAATACTTTGCTGCCCTAGCTGGCGGGTCGGGGGAGTGGCAGCCCTCTCTTTAGAAGTTATAAAAACTACCTATCCACCTTCCTAAAATCAAGACCACTTCCTAACAACTCTTATCACATCCTATACTACATTTTCCACTCATTTTCACCCCATTTCCTCTAATTTTCACACCTCAAACCTGTCCATACATGGCTAAAATTTTAGCACCTTTAAGCTGAAGTTACATCGACTTCGGAGGGTTCCTACGAGCATCCGGGTAGGCGTAGCCATCAAGGATTGAGCCTACAATGTAGCCTAAGGTGTGGGATTGCAAGGAGGGGATTCTCGAGCCTATAACACGCTATTCTTCTCTCTGAAACCCCTTTACAACACAAGCGGTCTGATTCAAAACTTCGGTTGGATTCATTTGAGTCCAATCCCATCCAAGACACCTTCAATATTGTTTCCAAATCTTGTGAACTAGAACTAGGACTTCCTTGGCATGTCGAGACATAGTTAGAAAACTTGATAAACTAATTAAAAACCTATTTTATGACTTTTGTGAACGAAATATGCATGTTTTCTTCACCGAATTTTTTGTATGACTTGGTAGTATATACCCATATATTTAAGTTTGTAAACCATGTATTAACAAAAGTTGAACTTGTGTTTAGACCCCAAACATAGCCTATAAATTATAAAATTTAAATTGTGTATTTTGACATGTTGAATGGAAAACTTGTGTAGTTTAAGTGGAAATTACATGTAGTATGGCCCAAGATTTATACCTAGATTATTGTACATGTATTAGGCTTGATTTTATGATTATAACCTATTAACTACTAATTATTTTCTTTCATTTTCAACCTTCTAACCTTGAAAGTACTTTTAAAATGTATTTATAAATAAATATTATTCTGTTTATATATCTATATATCTATATATATATATATATATATATATATATATATATATATATATATATATATATATATATATATATATATATATATATATTAGATTGGTACAAGTATTGGTTTAAAACGGTGTCCGACACGACCTAGAAAACCTATATTTTGACATACACTACAAGAATAAAGGTTTTTCTTGACGGGAAAAAACTGTCAAGAAATGGGTATCTTGACGGTTGCAGATCCGTCAACTAGGCCGGAGTCAAGAAAAGACCCCCCTTTTCTTGACGGTCGCTGGCATGGCTTTTCTAGACGATTTTTGGCCGTCATATTAAGTAATTTTTCTTGACTGCTTTTAGCGGTTAAGATAGCAGTTTTTAGAAACTGTCAACATAGGCAAAAAATTTTCTTGACTCCGGCCTACATGACGGCCTTTAGCCGTCAATAAAAGTATTTTGTTTTGACGGACAAAATCCATCATGAAAAGCACTATTTTATGGCTATATTGTGCAGCATGATATGAATTAAAGTTGACGTTTGACAACCGTCAAGAGAAGCTATCCAAAGTACCATCAAGAGAAGCATGCCAAAATTCCGTCAAGGATTATATAATATTAATCAACCACACATTATATCAATCCAGAAGCTACACACATCAAATTACTATAAAATCTAAATTTCTTATTAACAAACTGTATTGTTCATACGACAAAAACTTCCAATACACATCTATAAAGTATTCTTCACTTGTCCAACCACAACATAATCCAACCATAAAGTACACATCCCACATCTGTTGTTTTTATACCACTTAAACATCCAAACCACAAACATCCACCACTTGTCACCATAAAACATAATCCACCAACACTACAAAATGAAACAAAATTAAAAGTAGCAAACCATATCGGAGCACATTCCTCCATATCCACAGCATTCTCCTATTCACATCATGCAACACCTTCATTTTTCAACTAGTTCCTGAGAGAAGAAGAATACAAAGTATCAACTCACTATTACAGAATTATCAATACAATTTGACTAAATGTGCAATATATAGGAACGATATGGTAAAGCGTAATACTCTAGAGGGGGGGTGAATAGAGTTGGCAGCGGAATAATGCTAATTAAAAAAAGTTAGCAACACAATCACAGTATATAATCACAGTTGAAATAATGTAAAGGCAGAGTTCAGAGAGCAAATGCAAAGACAGCGATGTATACTGGTATCCCTCTGTTGAGGACTAATCCAGTCGGTAGAACTCTTGCTACCAGTTGAATCCACTATAGGAAAAACTGCAAGTTTTCTTACGAAGTCCTTGCAACTTCTACAACGCGAGCTTTGATACGAAGAACTCGTCCAACTTCAAATGTGAAGAGGTATTCTTCAATCAAGCCTTCTGATTACAATCTCTCAGAAACTTCTAGACCGTACCGCACTGGCAAATCGACTAGAGGATTGTAACTGGCTTGGGATCTGAAAATGAAAGCTCTAGAAAACTCTTTGGAAGGCAGAAAGCTTTTTAGATAGAGAGAAAATTGAAAGTGAATGAGTGAATTGAAATGATCGAAATCCATCTCTATTTATAGGAATTCCAAAGGGAGAACTCTGTCAGAATTCGGGCAGAATTCGGGCAGAACTCGATGAGAAAATATCGGTCAAATCCGCAACTGCAGGAGGACCAAGTTCCAGAGAATTCAAAAATCAAACGGCCACCAACCGAACTCTGGCCGAACTCTGGCCGAGTTCTATCAGGGTTAGGTTAGGGTTTTAAAATAGATTTTTGGTGATTTTTGAAAACCTTTTTGAAAACCTTTTTGTAAACATTTTGATAGGTCATTTTAAAAACATTTTGAACTATTTTGGGGATAGCCTATTTGCCAGTACGACTCGGTGTACAACGTATTCCTAGACTCAAATAAAGTGAAAAATTACATTGCATAGGAAGTACAGACTCAAGTAGGCAAACATATCTTCAGTCTTGAACGGAGTGAATATCCAATCTTGCTTATGTCCAAGAAGCTGAGATGTCCCAACAAGCTTCGTATATCCAGACAGAGTTTTGATCAATTATTAAAATCAGGTTGACCATATGACCAATGGGCCAACAATCTCCCCCATTTTGATAATTGACAAACTATGAATGATATAACATTAAGCTTGTTCAAAAATATCAAAAAGATCAAAAAGTAGAAATTGTTCATAACCTGTATTTAACTCAAAAAAAATGTTAGATCATTTTTAATTTTCTCCCCCCTTTGTCACTTAGCAAAATAATTGCACAAGAGAAGGCTCCCCCGCAGTAAATGCAGAAGACTCCCCCGCAATCAATGCATAAGTAACAAATAGCGAGAAAACAAATAAAAGAAATATAGTATAAGAATTAGAGATATAGCATCACAGGCATGTAATGTTTCTACAAATTATCATCACAGGCATGTATTGCTTCAAAAACATAAAAAAAATCTCAGGCATGCTATTTCACAGGCAGTTTAAAAAGGAGAAGCAGTATAAAGAGATAGTGCTTAAACAAAATGCTGAAATAAACTGAGATGTCATAAATATATTCAACAGAAAGATGCGATACTGAAACAACCAGCTATTGGTTCTCCTTTGACCAAACAGCGCAGAAATTTTAACTTGTGAACACTTAAGCAAGGAAATTTGTCAATTTTCTTCATCATGTCAATCTGAGATGAATCACCCTTAAATTATTGTTCACAAATTTCACATAATATCTCAATTCTATAAATTTCAGACTCAAGATCCCACAACTCTCCAGAAACTTGCCAACATCCAGAGAAGCATATAAGCTTGTTTACAAAATTGATCATTTGACATCAATATTAGTAAACATTGAATTATCCCTAGGCCCCTCGAGGTACCCCACCTTAAGTTACCCAACGGCAACCAGTTCAGTCTTTTAAAACTAAAAGAGCAATATAGTTCCAGATCATTGCAATTTAGAAATACAGCTTAAACTCGTTAAACTATAGACTCATTAAACAAAATAGCTAGTAGGCAAACAAATGGAAATAGAGTGCCATCATAAAACTGCATAATAAAAACATTTCTTCGAAATTATTAAACTATAGCTTCACTGTAGATAGTCTAAAATTACCTGCGATGATTTGTTAGTTAAGGAACAGCAAAACAGGTTCCATCCACTTTGTACGAACTTCATTAATTTCTTCGAAATTGTAGTCTTCCTTTTGATTGTACTGTTTGTAAATAGGAAGAAAAATGAAACTGTTACTATCATGATATATTTATATTCTAAATATACATGTCGATTAAGAAAAATATCACCTTTGGATTAAGTAAGGTTCGATCAGATGTGATCTCCTTCATAAATCTCATCACGTAGTACCCACATTCCACAGAGCTAGCTTTTTGTTTTTGGACTTCCTCCACTTGGGGAGGGTTCATCTCTATAACCTGTGACAAAAACAAGCATGTGACAAATACAACACTTTTGCTGCTATAAGTGAGCCACTGGTTCAGTAAGGAGCCTTAAGTGACCAAAACAACACTTTGCTGCTATAAGTGAGCCACTGGTTCAGTAAGGAGCCTTAAGTGACCAAAACAAAAAGGACTCAAGTATCTTCCCTGAGAAACCAACACTTTGCTGCTAAAAGATTGAGCTAAAAAATATTTATTTTCATCTGGGAGAAGATAATACCATCAACAAAATAATTAAAAATTCAACCCAATTCTATAATACATAAGCCAAGAAAAAGCCTCTCAAATCTTAAAAATCTTACTCAAAACAAAGGCACATAATCTCATATTGTGTCAGAATCTCTTGCAAACACATCAACCCTTTTACCAGTCAACACAGACACTCTGAAACACACAGAGACAACACTTACCAAAAACAAACAAACACATAATCTCATATTATGTCAGAATCTCATATATATATGTCTCAGGAACTGCACTTAACAAAAAAAATGATGCATACCTCTTTTGATAGACAATACTTACCAAAAACATAATATGATGAATACCTCTTTTGGTTACCTTTTTTTGTTATTATTGGAAGGTGTCATATTAGGCATGCTTGATGTCTGTAAGGTGGCCGAAAAATGCTATGAAATAATATGCAAACATGTTGGATCAAACTATATATGTCAAACAAATAAGTAGAGAAGATTTTACAATATATATCTAACAAAATAAGTTGATAGTATCAGTAGAAATAGGCTGAAGTAATCGTATGAGTTCAAAAAACAAAATTCATTAATGTCACATATAATAAGAAACTTGTGTCCAACATTTACTTATCAATCCAATCCCCTTCACAACCTACTCTTTTATAACACATTATCATCATCCCCAGCATCAAATAATATATCAGTATTCATTGATGCATTAGCAAAGGGATGATGTTCTATTATATTGTCCAGGTCTTCATCATCTTCTTTGTGCATATAGTCTTTTTGACCCATGGACAAAATAATAGACCATTGAGGATCAAGTTGGTCTTTTACATAAAATACTTGCTTGGCCTGTGAAGCTAAAACAAAAGAATCTGATTTATACCCAACTCGATTAAGGTCCACCAATGTGAAACCAAGTTAATCAACCTTAACACCCTTACTATCAACCCAGTCGTACTTAAATACTAAAATTTTGAAAGTGTGATAATCAAGCTCCCATATTTCTGTGATAACCCCATAGAAACACATGTCCCTAACTATAGGGTTCTTATCTTCCAAACTTGCAATCTGCATTGTCGTAGCTACAAGAATAACTCCACTATTTTGGGTAACTTGAGCGTTGTCACGACCCTTCGTGTGATAGCGACAACCATTAATAACATAGCCAGAACACTTAAGAACATGGTGGCTAGGCCCTTGTGCTATCCACTTCACAGTTTGTGAAATATCTTCTCTTTCATTAAATTGACCGCCAACCTGCGAAGTTTCAGACTTATTAAAATCAAACTTAACATCTGAATAAGTTAGAATATAACTACAATAATATTGCTGCAACTTCTACCTTCTCCTGTAACTATTGGAGAAATATTTGATTATGTTTGTCCTGCAACCACTTTTTATTTTTAGATTTAAAGGGATGTTGTGATTGTAACCACTCCATATGCTCACTGTCAAAACATCATAAAAAACTTAATCATACAATTTTCTAACAACTTTCATACAATGAATAAATAGAAAATTTATGATAAAGATGTTTACTCAATATAAGGTTGAATTTCATCTGTATTCTCCAAAGTATATAAATGGGCTTGTTGCCATTCTTCACGATCAACTACAACAAATCGACCTCCAGGCAAAGGTTCGCCATCTTTAATGTTGCCCTTCCTTGCAAGTAGATTTCCTACTGCCTCAATATATGATAGATACTCACTACAAAATTCTATTGCTTCTTCTGCAATGTAACATTTTGCAATGCATCCTCCGGGACGATTATGATTGCGCACATAGCCCTTCAAGGGTTTCATGAACCTTTCAAATAGATACATCCATGTCAGAAAAACAGGTCCATATATCCTGACTTTTGCAACAAGATGGAGAGTTAAATGGACCATAATGTCAAAGAAACACGGTGGAAAATACTTTTCTAACATGCATAATGTGACCACAAGATCATTTTGAATATCGTTTAGCTTATTCACATCCACCACTTTCTTGCAAATTGTATTGAAGAAGAAGTAAAACCGAGTAATAGCAACTCTAACCGGCTTAGGCAAAATTGAACGGATTGCCACGAGTAGTAGTTGTTGCATTAGTGCATGACAATCATGGGATTTCAGACCATAAAGCTTCAAATCTTGCATTGAGACAAGATTTCTGATATTAGAAGAGTAACCTTCAGGAACCTTTACGTCTACCAATGTTTGACAAAATATCTTCTTCACATCCTTCGTCAATATATAACAAGCATGCGACAAATATGTTCGTTTCTTTTCAAAATCAGGTTTCAATTCAGTCCTTAGACCCCCGTCCACAAGATCAAGACGAGCATTGACTCTATCCTTTGTCTTTCCATGAATGTTAAGTAATGTACCATATATACTCTCACAAACATTTTTTTTTATGTGCATAACATCGAGTGTGTGGCAGATATGCAAGTGTTCCCAATAGTCAAGTGTAAAGAAGATTGACTTCTTCTTCATCCATCTTCTTTCACCTAACTGTAATGCTTTGCACTTTGCATGTTTCTTTCCCCATGAGTTCGAAATTTCACCAACCTTGTCTAATATCTCCTTTCCGCTCAATGGTGTTGGAGGATCGCCAAATTCCTGCTTACCATTGAAAACTTTCTTTCGAGTGCGATACGGATGATGTCATGGGAGAAACCTTCTTATACCAGTATAGATATTTTTACCACTATATTTCAGCCTAGGCACATAAGTATCTTCCCCACATATGGGGCAAGCATAATACCCATTGGTAGTGCAACCAGACAGATTTCCATATGCAGGAAAATCGTTGATAGTCCACAACAATACGACCTTTAAAGTAAAAAAATCTTTTTTTTGTGCATCATAAGCATCAACTCCCTCTTCCCATAAAAGATTCAAGTCCTCAACTAATGGTGCTAAATAAACGTCAATATTATTGCCCGGCTGGTTTGGACCTGATATCAATAACGACAACATCATAATTTTTTTTTATGCACAACCACGGCGGTAGATTATAGGTAACCAATATAACTGGCCAACAATTGTACCTGCTACTAAGGGGCCTATGTGGATTTATACCATCAGCTGAAAGAGCTAATTGAAGGTTTCTAGGATCTTTCTAAAAATCTGGCCACTTGTGGTCAACTAGCTTCCATGATGCGGAGTCTGCAGGATGACGAAGTTTGCCGTCAACTACTCTTTTATAAGCATGCCAAGTTAAGTCTTTTGCTATCTTTGAGGATTGAAACATTCATTTAAACCGGGGAATGGGAGGAAAATACCACAAAAGTTTGGCAGGAACTTTTTTACTAAAAACTTGGTGAGGATCATCAGTTGCCTTCTTCCATCTTGATGTTCCACAAGTGGGACAATCCGATAAATCGCTATATTCCTTTCTATAAAGTATGCAATCATTGGGACATGCATGTATCTTCTCATATTCCAAACCCAGAGCTTTCATCATCTTCTTAGCCTCGTACATTGAGGAAGGTATTTCATTTTGTGTTGGGAACATATCATGAAGAGTTTTCAACAACTCTGAAAAGCTACTGTCATACCACCCAAATCTTTCTTTAATGTTATACAAGCTCATCAATCCTGATAGTTTTGTATACTTTGAACAACCAGGATACAGAGGCTTTTCAGCATCTTCGCGTAGAGAAACAAATAACTTGCGGTCACCAGAAATATGTTCATATGTAGCATTAACCATTTCTACAGCATCTACAGCATCTTCAAAGGAGTCATCTTCATAATCGTGTGTTTCTTCAGCATATGTTGCAAAGCTTGATGATCCTATCTTCTCATGTTTCTCACCATGCCAAACCCATACTATATAACTTTGATCTATACCCCTCCTAAACAAATATTTTCTTACGTCCCCTAACGTTTGAAATGTCAGATTTCTACATTTTTCGTATGGACATCTAATAGAATTAGGATTACTTGAATGGAGTTTTGCAAACTCAAGAAACTCTTCTACTCCTTCCTCATATTCCCTACACATTCTATCCTTTGACATCCACGATTTATCTATTTTGGGTTGGATTAGAATAGAAGTGCCTACACAGGTTAATATAACATGTTAGCCATGATTTAGACATGTAACTCTACTTAGAAAGATACAAAGTACAAAATAGAGGATACAAATAAAGTGTCAGAGGAGAACATGAAAGTTTTGGAGTAAAACAGAGGATACAAATGCAATATATAATATTGTAACAGTCTGTATACCTGAGCGTCAACTTTTAATGACCTTAGTCCACTCCTTAAGGTCTTTGCTTCATCCTTTCCTACAACCAAAATGTGACAGAGCTATTTTTTAAGCTACAACAGTATTTTTTAAGAAGGGGAATGAAACCTGTACAATGCAAGACTGAGAAAAAACCATCTAAGAATGTGCAATGCAAATTCAAAGGGTATCTAAAACTAGTAGAAGACAATGCTTGCAACTATTTAAACCCTTCACATTGAAGAACCATTTATTCTACAAATAAAGAAATAAACAATTCTCAGGTACATAGCCCAATTCTGACTGAATTCTAAGTTACATTACATATTAGCAAACTAATGCAACATTGAAGTAGGAAGAAACTAAGAGTTTATGCATTTCAAATAAAAAATTGAGATACATCTGAAATTAAGGACCAACGATACACTAAAAATTGAGATACATCTAAAAATTGAAATACATCCAAAATCAGTGTATACTGATACACCTACTGATACGCACCAAAAAACCCAAAATCAAATTTTTCATATGCCAACAAGGATACATATCCTTTTTGAAAGGCTAGTCCCAAAAACAAAAGGAAGAAAGGAGACAGAAGAAACCAAAAACAAAAGGAACAAGGATACATATCCTTTTCGAAAGTCTTACCATAATGAAAACAAACCCACTCCAGTTTCTTAACCATGAACCACATTGAATATATCTTAGCATCCAAACACCACAAGCCATACAGAAATGCTGCATCTTTTGTAGTATCTGCGTCGTATCCAACGTATATTCTCGAGTGTTTGTGCCGTGTCCGATACGTGTTTGTGACATTCACAATATCAATACCATCCAAAAGACCAATAGCATGCAAAAAAAAAAGAACTCATCTTGGCTACAAATGAAACAAGCCCACTCCATTACTTGTTTAACTACAAAAACCACATTGAGTGTATGAATACAGAGCAAAACATCCAAAAACCCAGTGGTGGAAGGACTTATTTGCCACAACGAAACAAACCCACTTCTCTATTTCTTCGACTATAATCAAACCCAAAATGAATGTATCAACACAGAACATAGCATCCAAAAAAAGAAGGGACTCATTTTGGCCCATCATAATGAAAAGAAACAAACAACAGCCACCTGAAGCTCTCTTCCACTAGGTTTCCCCCCACATTGAAGAAAGCTGAACCAACAACAGATAACAAAGAGAATACAAACACATCCAAAAAAGAGTTTGTAGCGAGAGAAAAATCCTAAGTGAACCCTTAGTTACAATGCACAGAGAAAAACCCTAAGTTGACGAACGAAGTTGCCACCAAAAAAAAAAACCCTAACGTGAAGAACGAACGAAGTTGGCACAAAAAAACCTAGGCATAAAATTGAATTTCAAAGAGAAAAAAGTAAAGGCATTATACCGCACAGTGAAGATCGTAGTTGCCGCATTGTGAAGAACAGTTAGGGTTTGCTCCAGCACGAAGTTGTTGAAGCCTAGGGTTTTCTCCAGAGCGGTTTCGAAGTGGAGGGGTTTTCTCCAGAGCGGTTAGGATTTTCTCTGCGATTTCTGAGAGGAGGAGAGAGGGGTTTCTGAGAGGGGGAGAGACGAGGGTTTCTGAGAGGGGGAGAGACGAGGGTTTCTGAGAGAGCGGGGGAGAGAAGTCGAGTGTCTCGAAGATAGCGGAGGAAATAAGAGAGAGAGAGCGGGGGAAATAAGAGAGTTTCGTTCCTATGGGCCTCAAAATTATTTGAGGCAGACCGTCATTAATTTTAAGAACTTTGACATAATTACCATAATGGTAAACGAAAAAACTGCGACAACTTTTCTGCATATACAATAGTTAATGGTTATTATCAAAACGTCAATATAAAAGATGCTCTTTCTTGATGGATCCTCGAAACCGTCAACATACATGCTATAAAATTGCTAATGTAACAAAAAAATGTCATCTCTTGACGTAAGCCTTAAAACATCAAGATAAACCCTATTGTTGACGGTTTTCGACGACCGTCAACCTATAAACCGTCAAGAATCATCATTTTTCTTGTAGTGGTAGTATAGTTGTGGCATTAATTTTTACATAATTGTCACTTAAATAATTAATTTAAAACAAATTAGGTTCTAATTTTTTATTTTCATTATTTGATTTTATAATTTTATTTTATGTCTAGACTATAGGTTTTGTTATTTATTTTAGTTGGTTCACTTATAGAAAGATGTCTAATTGTACAACCAATGTTTTATAAAAAAAATGCCACTTAGGACTCATGGGTTAGAATATTGTACTAAAATTATTAAGATATAATTTTGAGGGTAGTCTCTATGGTTAAGAGGCAAGATATGGAATTAACACTAGAAGTCATTTATGAATAAATTTTAAGTCGCACCAAGGCAAGGAAACATATTAGGACTAACTTATAGAATTTATCTATAAAGAATATTTCTAGGAGATGCTTAGTGTCATGATCCACACCCGGTGTAGGAGTACGAGCACGTGGGTACGTCCAGCCTACGCCGCAGCATCGACGGTAGAACGCTGTCTAGGTCAACCATGCTATATAATATGTCTAATGAATAAATAAGTCATAACCTGTCGATAATAATCATCTCCAAAAGGAGAACAATATAATATCTAAATCTCATACTCAATCACAAATCACTAAAGGAAGATAATGGCATTAAATGATATAAGATATGAAATAATAAATAGGAGAATCTAGTAGCATAACACAAGTCCACAACATGGTCTAAGAGTCTAATATCTCAATAAGTACATGTCTCAAATAAATATAACAACTCAGGTATCATAACTAGAGACAAATCTAGTAATCCTAGCAACTAGCCAAGGCACTGTTTACAAAAACAAAAGTTTAAATACAAACTAAGAAAAGAAAAAAAAACTATAATTGATTTCTGGAAAAGTACAACTATAGGAATCTGATCAGAAGATGATCACTTTATCCCTTGGAGTATGTGATGTCGGAGGAGAAAAGCTCTTAAACGTGCTGTAACAACTTCTTAAGCGATTATGATTATTAGTGATGCTTGGAAAGTAATTTTGAACTCTATTTATAGAGTTTTGAGATAACTGTTAAGTAGTTATCCTGATTGGCGCACAAGCTAATTCTGTACTGGTTGGCGCACAATCACCCAGTTGCACGAACGGTTGGCTTAACTGCATATGACGTATGGAATTCTGTGAGAGAAGTGCGCTTGGTCGTGGGTAGTGTTA
Organism: Iris pallida; assembly: GCA_029216955.1. Classification (NCBI taxonomy): domain Eukaryota; kingdom Viridiplantae; phylum Streptophyta; class Magnoliopsida; order Asparagales; family Iridaceae; genus Iris; species Iris pallida. Next base: position 29,521 of record JANAVB010034117.1, read on the forward strand.
CGTGTGCATTCTTCAAGATTAGTGGCATGCGTGCTACGTTATCTAACTGCTTCTGGATGATGATTGATTGATTGATTGGTGCCAGTACATGAATGGCGTGATCCATTGATTGGCCCAACTGTCGATTGGCGCTAAATGTGGAAAATACTGAGTAGGTAGAGCTTCATCACTTCATGCTATTGATGAATGGTGGGGAGAAAAAAATAATCGTCATTATGACGAGTCTAACAAAATCTCCTCGAGCGATGTGCGATCGGGATTCGAAGAGATTTTTATCAACTGACGTGTTGTCAGTCATCATGACTGACAACTTAGCTTCTCGAGGAAGATTGCCATGTTGCAGTCTGCCCGATCTGATGGTGGCACGAATGGGCGTTGGGCGCCATTAGGCATTAGGCGCTATCTGATAAATTAATCCCAGCACTATCTGTGAATGGCGCGATGCACTTTCTTGATATAGTTTTAGCTTCTACAAGACCCTTCAAAGTTTTCAAATTTCAAAAATTTCAAAATTTCAAATACTTTGATTAAGAAGCGTTCAAACACGATTCGCGCGCGTCAGAATCTCAACAGTCTTTGCATTTTGAACGAGATTCGCGCGGCCGTTACGCACTAACTTAGACGATAAATAGCCCTTTGAGAGAAGAGAGAGAGAGAGTTTCTTAGAAATTTTCTCTCTCGAACTCTCTGTCTTCTTTTTCCCCTCGATCTTTCTAAGTTCCCCTCCTATCAAATGGCTGCCAAGAGATCTGCGGCTGAGAAAGGCAAGAAAGTGGCCGGAACACGTATCTTTCTAAGTTCCCCTCGATCTTTCTAAGTTCCCCTCCTAAGTTCCCCTCCTATCAAATGTACACGTCGTGCGTTCCATCGTTGTGGGTGCCACAACACGTATCACCGTCGGTGAGAGGCGAAGAGGCCATCCCTGCTCTCGAAGGTGAGAAATTGGGTCGGAGAAGAAGATGAATAGTATGCTCGACGCCATTTGATAGTTGGCACCATTGATGACTCGTGCGAACTATGGCCGGTGTCAATCGCCTCTCTCAGAGTGTTGATTGGTGCCGTGCTTTTTTCAACACAAACCACCTCTTTCAGAGTGTTGGTTATCAAACAAAACGCGCACACCCTTTATTTATTCAAAGTGCGTCGTGCTATGCCCAATTTGTCAATTCGCGTATAGAAACTGTCGTACGAATTTAGAATTGTCATGCCATGCCGCGCAAATTAGAACTGAAATGCCTGCGCACGAATTAGAACTAACATCTCACCGCACAAATTAGAACTGATATGCCACTGTGCGAATTAGAACTGACAAGCCTGTCGCATGAATTAGAACTGACATGTCGTGCCATCCTTCATTCGTGCAGAGATAGAAATTACTTCACTCATAAGAATGACTTTTTCATGATTCTAACTCTGTTTCTCTTTCTTGTTTTTGCAATCGACCTCAGGGAAGTCCCCTTGCTGAAATTTTGGCATCTGCCTTCCGCGTATCAGAGTATCAGGAGGACTTGTCACACGTCACATTCTCGCAATTTGACCATGACAGCCCGACTGATAGGAGAGCTCTTCTTGAGGCTCAAGAAAATTGACTCTTTTGTGTTTAATGAATGGTACACCTTTCCTGACTGCAAGTCAGGCTTCCTACAAGAAACCAACTTTCTTGTCCGGAGAAGCTTTCGAAGCCGCCTCTCAACCTAAGGCAAAGAAATAATCTCGGGTCTTCAAAAAAAGAGATAGACTAGTATATCTCCCAGAGATGTTCAGAAACTTGCCTCTATCCCGAAATGCCCATACCAGCTATCCTCAGAGGATGTCGCGGGATCTGACTCCATTTCAACAGGCCAGGGTTAGAAAGATAAGTCACAAATATGGGCCTCAGAAGAACAACACATTTTTTAGTGCTTCCGAGAAACACAGCACGCACTTAAGGAGTTTAAAGCCAAGTTACGTGGCGGCTGAAGATTCATCTCTGATGATACCAGTCAGGATACCTATCTTTGCCAACACTTTTCCTGTAGCTGAAGGGGAATACCCTGAGGCAACCATGAGACTGACAGGGTTAATGCACCCGGACCTTATACGATGGAATCGGCTCTCCGTATGGGTTCTAAACAATTTTCGCAATAAGTTGAATGAGATAAGACTCTATAAGGCCATTATGACCACCATCTGTGGTATCCACATCAACGCCAATCTATTCCTGGCCTTGGTGGAGAGATATAATGACAAGACTGGCACCTTTGCTACCCCTTACGGGGAAATAGGCTTTGTCCTTTACGAGATGTAATTTCTGTCTCATCTACCCATGGACGAAAATCTATATGAAGAATATGTGCTAACAGAGGATAAATTAGAGGCTCTATCCAAGGAGAATCCTCAGATGGTGGCGGTCTTTGAAGAGTTATTATGTCATTTCATGATTTGCACCCATCACTTCAGGAGCAAAATGACATGCTATACATCCAAGTGTTTAGTATACCTCTTCTTGGGTTGTAATACTAAGAACAAGATACAGGAGCACTTGGATTGTGATCCACGCTTCTTTGAGCCGCTCGACGGCCAGACTACTAGCAAATTGATGAAAGAAACAAGATATATTAATAATGAGCTGACAGAAGACTAGAATGGCTATAAAGCTGGCACCCCTATCAGAAGCTATATAAGAGTGGGTGGGGAAATCATGTCCCTGGAGGCCACCTTGGCGGGCTTCCTCTCTGTATGGTTAAGGCGATTTGTGGTCCCTAGAGCCAGTGTTGTTGACCACATTCACCGAGGTGTGCTGTTTGCTGCAATACGTTTAGTTTATGGGTATAAGATGGACATCCTCTCTGCAATGACCAGCCGACTGAATGCAGGTCTCCGGGAGTTTACGGTTTCTATGATGGAGAATCCTGATTCCTGAATCAGTTATCCTCATACCGAGATGTCGTACACCTACCTATTCGGTTGGTTAATTCTACATCATCCTACCTTGATAGACCCTACTCTTGGTGCTGGTGGAGCTCCGGCAGCGAACTTCATCGGTAGATATACTGAGTCTCGATGGAAAGTAGACTCATTATATGATTGTAGAAGAGCATTGAATATGGGCACTAACTGGAAGTTCTTCTGCGCTACCCTACCACCTGGGTATGAAGACTTCCCGGCTCCTCTGTTAGACTCAGAGCCTATTGGTACCCGTACACCTCCAGACGCTTTTTTTGGCTGAAGATGATTAGTCCTTCTCATCTAGTGTATCGGTTTGAGAGCATATGCTACTTGGAACCATACTTGCCCCAGCCATTTTTCTCGTCAATTTGGCTACGACCAGATGCATATCGGGAATGCAACCACTTGCCTGCGAGCCTTCGGGTATCTGATCGATGGGGCTCGATGATGGAGTTACCATAAAGCGAGAGGCACTAATGCTATGTTTACCATGCCCTCCATTACTTTTGAATATGGTCCGCATATATTAGGCACATACGCAAACTTCTATACCTCAACCAACACTTTCTCTGAAGGCTATTCCTTGTCTGATAGCTTCGTTGGTGGGAGGAAAGCTTTTGACGGGACTAAAGCGACTGTAAATTTGTCCAAGGCAAAGGAGAATGTTCCTGCTGACGATCCTTTAGAAGTTGTGCCTGCTAGTTTTTATGATGATGTGCAAGACCCATTGCATATCCCTCCCAAGAAACGGAAGGGCAAATCTCCTACGAGAGGAGATGACAAAAAGTAAAAGACTGGGACTTTGGCTTCCTAATCAACTCAAGATGAACTTCTTTCTCCCACCAAAGGGAAAAGGAAGAAGAAGAAAGAAACAACTGATGTCAAGTAGCCAGCAGCCAGGACCAGGCTTCAAACACGGTAATTAGAAGCTGGGTCTTCTCCTGGATGGGCATCTTCTTTTAGGGGAACAACTCCATTCCCTGCTCAGAAGGAGAGTGGGGTTAAGGAGATAAGTAAGGAGCGGATTGCTCCTGAAGTGCCACAAGACCAGCCTGCTGTCGCTGTTTTCCCATAGCCACCACTCAAGATGGCAGCAAGAAGGAAACTGTTGGCAACTAGAATTGTGAAGAAGAAAACCGTAGTCTCGCCTATTCCATCATCACCGGGGCGGTCTTCTGATCATCCAGAACCATCACTGCCATCACAAAATCCGCCATCTCTAAAAGGTGATACCTTTACTCTTTCAGTCCAACTAGAGTTATTAGATGTTAACCCATTGGCCATTTGTATTAAAATTTCTTCATCTCCAGAGCCTCTACCAACCAGTGCTCCGGCTTCAACTGCTGCAGCGGATACCGCTCCGGTTACTATTTTAGAAACAGTAATCTTTGGGTTCACCATTCCCTTGTCTACCAGGACATTGACGGCATTTGCTTCAGCGAATTTAATATCACCACCTGCCACTGATAACGCTACAAGGGTCACAGTTCCCGAAGAAATGTTAGCTTCAAAGGATGTTGTTCCGAAAGTTTTAGCTCCTTTAATAATCCAATCTCATGTAGTTCCAGTCCTAAACGAGGTTCCATCCTTAGAGGATGAGAAGATGATAGAAGCATTGCAGGACTGTGATTTTGGAGATGAATCGATTGAGGAGGAACCGGTTGATGTGGCCTCTAATTCTGAAATGGCCCAAGTGGATCAAGAGTTGGTAGCCAAGGATGGCCAGACTGCAATTGAGGGTGGTGAGCACCCTGTTGAAGATGAGGGCGACCTGAGCCCTAGTGATGATGATCAGAGCCCTGATGAACCGCAAGGCGATGAGAACTCTGACGTTGACATTGAGGGCGACGGAAGCCCAGATGATGATGATGGTGACAAATTCCTTGCTAAAGGTCTAGAAGGTTCTGAGGGTCATGAAAACCCTAACATTGATACTAAGGGGATTCAGACCCATGTTGAATACATTGTTGAAATAAAGAAGGAGGAGAAGGCATCCCAAGGAGATGAAATTGAGTCAGGGGCTGGGAGTAGTCGCTTCATGTCTAAAGGCTCGAAAGTTGAAAGCAGCGAGGCAGAATATGCTTCTAGAATGGAGAGGCTTGTTACAGAACGGGATACTACACCTATGGAAACTCTATATATGCCAACAGGCCCAGATAAATTTCTGACTTCATTTATCATTGCTTCTTTACTTAATGCCATATGACATAATGATTTTTCTTTGAATTGTAGCAGGTTATATGGGGACGATCACCGAAGTCCCGTTGGCTTCTACCACCTTTAGCCTTAGTTCCACCATGGCTCTTTTGGATATCGGTACTCATGCCATGGAGGGAAGCTCCTTTGGAACGCATGCACCAAAATCTTCGGGTGCTAATATTGTGCAAGCTGTTATTCCTCCTGTCTCGGCAGAGGAAGGAGTTCCCACTGAGGCAGCGACACCTGGTGTACCGGCGTTGACGAGTAACATCATCAAAACTAACACGGATGCCTTCTTCACTTCCTTGCGTTCTCTGATTCAAATGGCCATAGAGAAAAACCATCCTTATGATTTTGTAAAGAGGACTTATCTTTTTTCGATTGAGGCCATATGCGATCTTGGCGACGCTGAAAGGGCTAATGTCCTAGAACGGATCCTGAAGGAGCTCGAGGAGCCTATTCAATCTTACCAAGCGCTGACAAAGAAAAATATACAAAGAATGGTCGATTCTGAGTGTGAGGCCATTTTTTGTGAGTACGAGGAACACCAAGCTACACTAGACAACTCTATGGTCGCGTTCACGATGCAATCTGGAAATATATAGTCTAATATTATTGAGGCTATCTCCTCTAGTGATCTCTATAAGGCCAAGGCAACAGAGAAAGACAAAGAAGTAAATGAGGGCCAAGATCGCATTTAAGAGATAGAAGCTAACTGTCCAAGATTTGTGCATCGGTCTCGATAGCTAGGAAATGCCAAGAAGAGGTGCTCGAGTTGTATCAATTTTCCTCACGTCGTTTAGATGATCTGAATAGGCAAAGAGATAAACTTCTCTGAACTCGAAATGCAGAGATCGAGCGTCATGTTACAACAATGCAACCTTTACTTCTAGCTTTCAGGAGGGATTTAGCCAGGGCAAGGGTGATTGCCACAAGGATGGAGCGAGCCAAAGCCTTGAAGAAGACAATTTCTGACCTCAGTACTTCACCTCCACAATGAGTAATGTAATGATATTTTTGAACAATTTTTATCACATTTTGAACAATGTAATAGTTTTATGTTCTCAAGATCACTTATGAAATGGAAAGGCGGATATTTTTGTGTGTGGCTCCATTCTTATTATGTATCTGTTTGAGACACATGTAATAAATATGAGTAAAAAAATATATTCAGTGGTACTGGATGTGACATATTTTTTGAAACCACACTTATTATATCTGTTCAGAGGTAATGTGGACGTGATAGAGTATAATTTTGACACAATGTTATTTTTAGGATAACATTATCAGAGGTAATATGGACGTAACAAGTCGTTGATACAGATAGTAGAATTCAGAGGTAATATGGACATGCATTTGTACATCTGTTGATTACCCTTAAACCAAATATGCTTAAGAATAGGATATCTTTTAAAACAACTGGATTTCAAAAGATGATGTTTGTGATAATATGTTGTAGTGGATATTATGGGTTAATCTTTTGAGGATGTACCATAAGATCTGGTTAGAATCCACTGGGGATTTTTGAGGACTTATTATTTGTGGGGTTTATTCATGAAAGAGTGAATAAAAGATAATAATTTGAAGATTTGCGTATGTACAATATTTGTCAGAAAATATAATACATACTTTCCAACATGATATTTCTTCAGAAATTTGTCGTTAATAGGCATCATAGCTATTCGACCGTTTATCCCGGTCAGCTGATAAGCTCTATTAGAGAAAAATTTGCTTATGATGTAAGGACCTTTCCACTTTGGCTCGAACTTGCCCTTGCTCATGTGTGTCATAGTCATAGAACGTCTGACAGTAAGGACTAGCTCGCCTTTTTGAAAAGTTCGTACTTTGACTTTGCGGTTGAAAGCTTTTGAGATTCGGGCTTGATATAGCTCAATGTGCTGTTGAGCTAGCAGCCATTTCTCATCAAGTGATTCAATCTCTTGAAGTTGAAGACGATCATTGTTTTCTACCGTTAACTCATTGGCAATATCTATCCTCAAGGATGGAATTGAATCTCCAACAGTAAGACGGTTTCACATCCGTACACCAAAGAGAAGGGTGTACAGCCAGTTGGGGTACGTACATAGGTGCGATACGCCCATAGGAAGTCTTCAAGCTTTTTGCTCCAGTTGTATTTATTGGCAAAAACGAACTTCTTGAGGAGCTTGATGATTGTTTTGTTGAATGCTTCTACTCAACCGTTGGCTGTGGGATTATAAGTTGTAGAAGCAATGTTGTTGATTCGAGTGTCATTACGGAATCGAGTAAATTATTGACTCACAAACTGAGGTCCTTTGTGATGGATGATTCTCCGAGGAACTCAAAATCGATAGATGACGTGTTGTTTGATAAAGCTGATAACACTGCTTGTCTTGACTTCAACTAGGGGAATTGCTTCTTTCTATTTTGAGAAGTAATAGGTAGGATGAACCAACGACCTCGAGATAATGGTGGATTAATAGGGCCAATGACATCCATGTCCCAGGCTTCAAAGGGCCAAGATATCGGTGTAGGATGTAAGAATTTTGATGGTTGATGGATATTCAATTACATCTGCCATAGATTTGACATGCTCTACATTTTTTTGCATATTCAATTACATCTGCCACCATAGTGGGCCAATAGTATCCTATGCGTCGGATACGGCCCTATAGCTTAGGACTAGGCTGATGTGCACCGTAGACACCATCGTGAGATTCATATAGTACCTATTTTGCTTTATTTCCCGCAAGACAGCATAGGAGCATACCGTCAAATGATCGACGGTAAAGAGTCCCGGACATGGGATTATAGTAGAATCGGAGTGATCGACAACGAATTATCGTAGCTTCTTTAGGATCCTCTGGCATGATGTCATGTACTGCAAAGTCAATGAAGGGAGTTCTCCAGTCCTCGGTAATAGTGAAAACCTCTACCGCATTACTGAATTTAATATTCAGATTATTCTTGACATAAAATAATCTTCAATTAGTGATTGCAATTAATTGTTTCCTTTTCACAGGGACAACTAACACGGCTGCTAGATTCGCAAGTGTATCGTCTTCTATATTGCATGCTCGGCATACGTGCTTAATAAAGAAACCTTTGAATGATGTAGCCAGTTCGACTGCTACTTCTTATTAAGGGATGAGATCCTGATGTCGGACCTCGTACATACCTCTAACCTAGTTGACAATCAATTTAGAGTCTCCATATACTTTAAGATAGTCAATATCCAGCTGTTTAGCTAACTAGAGACCGATGAGTAAAGCGTTGTACACAAACACATTGTTAGAACATGGCTCATCCAGAGAGTAGGCTCAATGTTATCCCTTTTGGGGATACAAGGACAATTCTTACTCTAGCGATGATGATACTGTTGGGTCTAATTCTAGATGCACCATAAAGGAATAGACGCCAAGCGAGCATTCCTTCTGAAGTCATGTTGGACTCTATAGTTTTATCCGAAATTTCGTCGTAGATTTTTAAAGTTTCATGAATTGGATGAGCAACCAAAAAGTCAGCTAGAGCTTGACCCTTGACAGACTTCTACAGAACATAGACCATATCATACTGTGCTAACAATATTGCCCATGTAACAAGTCTAGAATTGAGTCTACTAGGCTTCTTCATCAGAACCCGCAGATGATTGACTTTAGAGATGACATGAATGGTCTAGCCCGTGATGTAATGACGCGTCTTCTGGACGGCGAACATCAAGGCTAAACATTCTTTTTCTACGAGACTGTATCGATGTTCAGCACCGATCATTATGCGACTGACATAATAAATTGCTTCTACATGGCCTTAATTGTTCTTCTGGGCTAGGAGGACACCCAGAGAGCGATCCATTGCTCGAAAGTACATCAGGAAGGGTATTCCTATGATTGGAGGAACTAGGACTGGAGGGTTCATCAAGTACTACTTAATGTCCTCGAATGCTTGCTGGAATTCGTCAGTCCAAACAAAAGATACACCTTTCTTCATTAGTTGAGTGAACGGTTTGCAGCGTCTAGAGAGATTTGAGATGAATCTTCTGATATATGCAAGTCGTCCCTGGAATCCTCGTAGCTTTTTTAGGCTGCATGGATGACACATCTCTTGAATGGCTTTGACTTTCTCGGGGTCAACGTGTATACCCTTAGAGGTAATAATAAATTCGAGAAATTTGCCACTAGAGACTCCCAGAAATGACATGGTAGGATTCATTTTGAGTTGATGCTGGCGCATTAGATCAAAAATAGTTCTTAAGTCTTGAATGTGATCTTCCTTTAGACGATTCTTGACAGCAATATCATCGACATAGTATTCGACTATTTTTTGTAAATGTTCCCAAAAAATAGTACTCATAGCTCACTATAGGTGGCACCAGCGTTCTTGAGACCAAATGGCATGACTGTGTAGTAGTAGACTCCCATAGGAGTGCGAAAAGATGTATGCCTTTCATCTTCGGGGTTCATCTTGATCTAATTATAACCAGAGAATCCATCCATAAAAGACATCTGCTCGAACCCGCAGGTGTTGTCGATCATGACATCAGTGATTGGAAGAGGAAACTCGTCCTTGGGACAAGCTGCATTGAGATCTCTAAAGTCGATGCAGACTCAGACCTTCCAGTTTTTTTATGACTAGGACGACATTAGCCACCCAATCGGGATATTGTTCCTTGCTGACAAAGCCACAGGCGATAAGCTTCTTCACTTCAGCTTCTATGACGTCCATCATATCAGGATGGAACCGTCGCTGCTGTTATTTGACCGGTCTAGCATTTGGCAAACTGTTAAGCTTGTAAGTAGCGATCTGAAGATCTAGTCTCGGCATATCTTCATAGCTCCAGACGAATACGTCAATGTATTATCTAATAAGCTGGACCAAGTCTTGTTTGTCTGCTTCAGGGAGACTTTTGCTGATAATGATTGGCCTTCGAGAAGCTTCGTCTCCGACATCAATTTGGATTAGATCGTCCTCAGTAGGTGGTTCATGCTATTCGAAGTGAAGCTCCCATTGAGTATCCATCCATTGTGCCTAAGGCTCTTCTTCATAAGCCTCGGTAAAGTCATCATTGTCATCATCTTCAGTTGTCACCATATTGACGGATAGAGTCAGTTGATGAACTTTTCCTATGCTGGTGTCTGAGTCCCATGAAGCATAATCAGAAGAATGAGATCATATTTCTTCATCTGATTCAGATCTATCTGGGGTTGTGTTCGGTGTAATGTAGCCTAACCCATGTCTGGTTTTGTTGTAGTATTGTGATGACTTTCCTTTAGGAGCATGTATTCGAATAGAAGTTCGTCTGCCTTTGCCTCCATTCAATCCAGACCCAAAATTGTAACCCATTTTTTGTATGATATTTTTAGATTGCTGACAATAACGACGCAGTTGTATTCTTCCACGATCGTCATTTTTAGAATCGTTGTCGAGTATAATTCTTTGATTATGTTCTTTGCTGAAGAGGATTTGATGCTCATCATCATTCCGAGAAGGAACTACGAAGAATGAAATTTGCATTGGTTCGTACTCTATCTCATCTTGAAAATGTTAAATTGCTCCTAAGGTGAGAGGTTCAAACTTGTACAAAATTTTTAAGTAATGTTGTACATAATATTTGACATCAGTATACTTCGAAGGAGACATTGCTTTATTCATATTTTGAGTCTCAATAGTTATAACAACATTTGCGACCTTGGCTGGAGACACTGTCAGGTCGATAACAAGAGGAGAAGAAAGAGAAAGAGTAGGCTTGTTACGACGAAGGTCAAAAATAAGAGGCTCAGAAGAGGTAAGCTTCCTTTGCTCTACTTTTTCAAAAGGAGAAGCAAGAGTGATAGTTAGCATCTGAGAGGAGGAAGGATGAGAGGTGCATCTTTTGACTGGAATCCCTAAGACATCATTCGGGCTATCTTTTTAGTCTTCCTAAGTGTCCGTGACCAGCACTACCTTCGTGTACTCTTCTTTGTACATTCTAGAGTATGTATAGTAGGCTTCGATACCTCGAAAAGGATTGAGGTCAGCAATTTCCTTCTTGATCTCTCCATTATCATCCACGTGCTTGCACGTACTTGAAGCACTGATGAAGAGTAGATGACACAATGTTATGTTCATGCAACCATGACCTTCCTAGTAATAGATTATAGGAGACATAGTTGTCAATCACATAGCAGGTGACCTTCATACGAAGATCGCCAATTTGGACTCTCAAGCGGATCTTTTTGAGTGGTTTACTCTTTCCAGAATTGAATCCGAGAATAGTTGTAACTATTACTGAGATATTATGGACTGTAAACTTTAGAGAATCCAGCAAAGTCTTTGGGATTATGCTGAGTGCGGACCCAGGATCGACAAGGATGTGATCCACCCTCATCGTGTCGACGTACCCAGTGAAATAAAGAGGTCGATCGTGCCGATTGTCCTCCAACAACATGCCATCCTGGGTGAAGGTGATGTTTGGCATGATTTCCATCACACTATGACATTAAGGGCAAGCTACTGGCTCTTTATCAGACTTCTTGAGATATGTAAGACAAGCATCGGCTTGCATAAGGGCTTCGCTTAATGTTTCTCGAGTTTCCTTCGAGAGACGAAGGAGCTCGAAGATCGATAGTCTTGCTGGAGTATTGGCTAATTGAGCCAATATGTCAAAGTTATATGGTTTTTGAAGGCCCTGCAGTGGGGTCTTCTTCAAGTTCTTGTCAAAGCAAACCTGTTGTTTACCTTTATCAGCTGTTGTTGGCTTGGAAGGACCCGGATCAGCTGGTGGAGCCGATATTGGAGGAGCATCAGAAACAGGAGGGGGTGTGACAACTTTATTCTCTTGACCATCTGGGTAATCTCTAAGATAGAGTCTACCAGATCTGGTACCAGTCAATATTTCTTCTTGGGGAGCGGGTGAGAGAGAAACCATGTTATAGGTTTTCACTCGTGCTCTACTCTTGGAGGATTTCTTTTTCTGCTGGGGAATTGTGTAATCTATCCCGAATCCAAATCTAACACGAGACCTGTTATCTAGAAGTTGTAAAAATAAGGGTATTGGAGACCCCTTTCCATTGTTCAAGCCTGGGGCTTTCTGAAAGTCATATCCCATCTTTATCATTAGCTTACGAGATTGCTGACTGTATCGATGGAATTCGGGCCGATAGTTGACTTTTGATATTTACGGAGCAGTCTTTGAAGAAGATGCAGATCCTGTCGGAATGAAAGTAGTCTTCAAAGAAGGAACACGGCCATCAAGTGAGGAGTGTTCACTTGAAACCATGTTGCATGATTTGTACTTGGCTGACTTCGTTGATTTAACAAAAGGAACAAATGTCTTATGTTCAAATTCGCCAATGAGGTCTAGATGGACCCACATGATCTCGCCTTTAGCGGTTGATAGTGGCACCAAATCATCATTTCATGCCGGCGGGAGGTTGACGATCTTCATAGTTGCCTTCGGAATCGGGACAACAACGTTGGGAACTAACTGAGGAGTGAAGTCTCCTAATTGTAATAAGACAACATTAGCTGTCACTATCTTATCATCCTTTCGGAGGGTGATTGCCATAGCATTGATCAACCCCTAGATTTTCCTTTGAGCACATAACATGCCGTGGTTGGATGTCCCAAAAACCTGTGATACACGCAATATTTAGGATTGTCAGTTTTACCTACTTCATCTAGCCGTTTGATCTTCAAAAATTGAAGTTTATTGCTCTTGATCAAGCAATCAAAGATGCTCATGATATCGTCGTCATCGAAGGAATATTCTTCCTTAGGTCATGGTGTTGCCCTCTGTGCAGGTGTTGTCACTGTAGGTGCTGACTGACCTATATTGATGGCTAAGGATTCTTTGCCTTTATGATTGTTTTAGTGACTTCCGCTGCTAGTAGCTAGATGCTTATCTTTATCCAGATTAGGCATAGGAATGCCTAGTTGCTTAAACGTCTCAGCACTGTCTTCAGCTGCTCTGGCACTTACTATAAAGGAACCCCAATCTTGAAATTGTGTTGGTCCCGTCCACATGCTAATGATAGGTAACAAGTTTGATTTGCATGTATCTATCGTCAATGCGTCTGGAGTACCTAGAGAAATTTTGAGTGCCTCCTGTCGGAAGCGTTCGATGAAACGTTCAGCTGTTTTATTAGGCTTTTCTTTGATTTTGGTAAGGGAGGACATGGTCATGTCATAAGTCCCTTCATAGAATCGTTCCAGGAACATCTGTTTCAATGCTGCGAAGGATGTTACTCAACCATCTGGTAGACTTCAGTACCAGTCATAGGCAACACCCTCTAAGCATCCGACGAAGACTCGGTAAGTAGAGCATCGTTTTGCTAGAGATGGTCAGTCATCGTCTCAAAATGATTGATATACTGACTCGATGATATGATTCCATCGAATAACATTATGGTTGGCAGCTTGTATTTGGGCGGGAATAGAACTTCTTTCCATTATACAGGATAGGGTTGCTTGATCCGTAACTTTTGTAGTCCCTCCTTCTGTTTGAAAGCTTCAAACTGATTTCGCAGAAGCTTGACTGCCTCAAGGGGATCTCCTGATGCTTGAGGAGTAACAGATTGATTCGAAGGATTTTGAGGTGGAACTGCCATATAAGCCCCACCCCTAGCGCCAGAATGACTTAGAGTAGCCAGTGCTTGAAGGTGTATGACGTCTGGGATGATGGTGTTTGGAAGAGGCTGTACTCCAAGCACCACAACCGGTGGAACAACATGCTGTGTCATGATTACCGCATGCATGCTTGTAACCATGTCAGCTATGGCGTTTAGGTTGGCCTCCAAAGCAACGATTCTTTGCTCTTGACTAGCAGAACTGGAAGCGTCTTGTTCTTTGTCCGTCAAGTAAGCTGACAATTCTCTCGATACCGAAGTTGAGCTCGTAGATAAGATGGTCTGATCAGAGTCTTCGCTATCAGCATCACAATCTAGCAGACTGCTACCCCCAGGGTAGGAATCAAGAAGATTCCTTTTACCGAGGAAGTCTCGATTAGAATTAGGAAGATTCTTTTGACCGAGGAAATCTTGGTTTCTTGATCTTGTATTTTGGTAGACCCCTTCAGTAGAGTCTAGAATCTGACTACGGATTTGTCGCCCTGAAGGTCGTGACAAATTATGTCTCGGGCGTCTTCCACCCCCAATGCTACGAGATGCCATGTTAACTGATGTGAATAGTAGTTTATCTTTATCCACCAAGATCATATTGGGAGATCGGGAGTGATTAGGAGATCGAGAGTCGTTCAAACGGTTGAAAACCACCAGTTTTGCTAGTTTGCAGCAGCACTTCACATCGACTTCATGTGAATGACAATGACATTTGTCATATGTCATCATATCATCGTCGACTATCAAGATAATTCTAGAAAAACCAGGGTAATTCAAGCGGTCAAACACAAATTATTTTGCTGTCTTACAGCAGCACTTGATTACAATTTCATGATACTGGTTACAGTGACGTTCAATCCGTGGAGTCATCACTGCAAGAGATGTGCTTGCCGTCTTCCATTTTTGTACAATAAGTTTGCGGAGATCAGGTACATGATAAGAAGAAAAAGGAGGAAGACTCTGCCTTATTACATTATAGAGATATTAAGAAGAAGGAGGCAGAGTCTGCCTTATTACATTAGGAATATGATACCTATTCCTAAGCATTTGTGTTCCCTGCGTGTACAGAGCAGTGCGAAGTTCATTAGCATAAGTGAGCGGGTTTTGGCTCTTAAAAGCCTTCACTGTGCATGAATTAGTGATTAGCACCGACTGTACTGGAGTCTTATGGCGTGCCATCTGATTCATTTCTGTTCGGCGCCTATTGAGATAGGCATGCATGTCAGCATCTGGCACCATTTGATTATTGATCTGAGATACTTCCAGTCTTCCTTGCTCTGTCCTCGATATGCTCAGAGTAGGAAGATTATGGTGCTGGGTTGATTTGCGCAGAGCAGACTGGCGCCAACCAGGTTGTTGTGCACTAGGCAAGATGCCTTGGTGCTCTACGGGCATTGGCACAACGTATTTGGCACGGAGCCTATGGGCAGAAGAAAGTAAACTCTGAATAGAACCTACTTTCTGTGAAGTATAATTTTGGTTCAAAGATGAAGCTTTGGCACTGATTGGCATAGAGGCGCAATCTAGTCGATTTTCTGCCAAGACCAGGACTGGGGAAGAGTGGGGAATGGCCATAGGGTGCTTTCCCTTATCTTGAATAGCAGCAGCAACAATTGGCATGGTATTGGTCTTTGGAGTCCATATGGCGTGCGCCATATTCTTGGCAACAATAGTGGTGGCACGCTTGGCAGAATCGCACTTGGCACCACCGACGCCAATCATCTGTTCATAAGCAACATGGTCAAATTCGACAACCAAGGTCTCTTGTGTCATGCCAACCGACGCCGCATCACATTAAGTTGTCACCTTCTCATCGGAGGAGAAAGTCATCCCCAGCAGAGTCGCCATTTTCTTTACAAAAACAAAAGTTTAAATACAAACTAAGAAAAGAAGAAAAGTACAATTGATTTTCGGGGAAGTACAACTTTAGAAATCTGATCAGAAGATGATCACTTTATTTCTTGGACTTTGTGATGTCGGAGGAGAAAAGTTCTTGAACGTGCTGCAGTAACTTCTCAGGCGATTATGATCATTAGTGATGCTTGGATAGTGATTTTGAACTCTATTTATAGAGTTTTGAGATAATTGTTATATAATTATCCCGATTGGCGCTCAGGCTGATTCTGTAATAGTTGGCGTGCAATCACCCAGTCGCGCGAATGGTTGGCTTAACTCCATATGACGTGTGGCATTCTATGAAAGAACTGCGCTTGGTCGTAGGCAGTGTTGCGTGTGCGTTCTTCGAGATTAGTGTCATGCGCGCCACCTCATCTAACTGCTTCTGGATGATGATTGATTGATTGGCGCCAGTACATGAATTGCGTGATCCATTGATTGGCACCAAATGTCGATTGGTGCTCTAACTGTAGAAAACACTTAGTAGGAAGAGCTTCATCACTTTGCACTATTTATGAATGGCGCGGAGAAACAAACAGCCGTCATTATGACGAGTTTGACAAAATCTCCTCGATCGCTGCGCGCTTGGGATTCTAAAACATTTTTCATCGACTGACGTGTTGTCAGTCATCATGACTAACAACTTAGCTTCTCGAAGAAGATTGCCATATGGCAGTCCGTACGATTTGATAGTGGCATGAATGGGCGTTGGGCGCCATTTGGCATTGGGCGTTATTTGATGAATTAATCCCTGTACTATCTGTGAATGGAGCGATGCATTGTCTTGATATATTTTATGCTTCGACAGGCACTACTATTGGACATCCTCAATAGGCACCGGCTCCAAAGGAAGCTCCTGGGCATAGTTCTCATCTACTTCGGGACCATAGTTTGTAGGACAGAAATTCTCTAAATTCTTTGAAAAATGTTATCCAATTAGGATTGGAGCGAAATACATAAACTAACAGCAGTTCCGTAAAATTGACAAAAACTATAAATAACTGTAGGTAATGAAAATACATGATGGATAAGAAATACTGAACAGTGAGAATATATGAAGGCAGGTAATCATATCATGACAAGTGTGAACTGTATGTAATCATAAGTACGATGTAACAGTAGGTAATAACTAGAATAGAACATGTAATACTGAACTGGGCTTTGAGACATTAGTTTATTATGTGATCGGCTTGGGATAGGATCAGGTTATTCCATGTTATCGTCTATGCACAAGGACATGTAATGGATCAGGTCGGCCACACATGAAAAGATATGCACAAGTATGACAAGATCAGGCTACACCCAGCGTGAGGTAAGGGTGATCTATACACAAGTAGTTTCGGTATAATCACATAATCTACTAATACCTCCCTATCCCTCGACTAGTATAATGGATCCAACTATGGTATGTTACGATACGAGATTCTCTGAGAGGGTAGCTAGTCCCCTCAGGAATCAGCGTCCATACAAGTACAAGAATAATAACAAGGCTTGCACCAGTACACTAGAATATACCAGAAATAAGATCTCAGGACGGGATCCAAGATATACTAATTCGTGTACCCTCATGTCAAGGAATAAAGTATAACACTATAGACTGATATCATAGAAGTCATTAAGATAAGGAAAACTATCAAAGAATGTACTCGCTTATGGTCCTGAGCAACGAGTGTGGATCGATGTCCAAAGTAGAGTCACAAAGACCTAAATATGAAATATCAATGTCAGTTGGTATTTCGGTGTCCTAAACATCGATATCTAGAGTGAAATATGATTGCTAGGTCAATATTAGGTCATGGAGGTAAAACTCGATTAATACTAGTTTTCTATGGTCAAACTAGGTCGATTTGCCTAAAAGATTGACCTTTAGGGTCAAACTAGTCAACATTAGTCTAAACTAGGTCATACCTAAGTTTCTAGGTCCGTACCTTGCCATACCAAGGTAATCTAACTATACTAGGCAATACTATGCTTACCCTATGTAAATACTTATTTTGTGTACACATAGTCTCTAATAGTTAATACCCTATTTATTACCCCTTTACCCTATGCATATTACCTATACCTTACCCTTACCTACACATGTAACTCCACTTTTTCCAAATATTAAAATTTTTAAAATATTTTTATTGGAATTTTTATTTGGTTGATGTAGGTAATGAATTTAGTTATCACTAATACTATGGTTTGGGTTTAATTCATTTAAACCTATTCAGCTAGGCCCAAGCCAGGAAGCCCATAACCCCACCCAGGAAGCCCACAGCCATTTTCTTTATTAAATCCTGTGAAGAAAGATTATACTTTCACTACTGATTCCTAACAGTGTAGGCCTCTTCACAAATTTCAAATCCTAACGGCCATGAACAGTGGCCATGTGCTCTCCTCTCCCCTGCTCTCTAACAAACCTGTCAGAGCGATTTCCCGCGAGTGGCTAGCCTCATTCCCACGCCACTAGCTGGCTATTTAAGGCCTCCTCTCCTCTCTATTGATTGAACAATTCTCCATTCCCAACTTTATCTTCTTCACCTCTGTTCTGAAATGGCCATGGCGGAGTGAGCTCACAGGATTGTTTTGACCATAACAATCAACAGTGCAAACTCAGTAAGTAAATCCCATGACCTATTTTGTTTTCTTGATCGATTTGATCATCCTGAAGATCGAGCATGATCAGATCAATGATTGGATCGATCGGTTCAACTCTGGATCCAGTCAATCGACTTCGATCGAGAGTAGAACAGATCGATGATGATCATTGCTCGATCCTTGCTTCAAATGATCGTTCACCTATGGAAGCAACAAATTCTGATCTATGTGTTTGTATGAATGTCTGACCAAAATTGATTGTTCTTGGAACGAGGAGTTTGGATCCGATCTTCTAACCTCCAGTTCTACTCCTGTACCCAATTAAACCAGGTAAATAATTGTTTTCCTGTCGAGTGTTAATCTGAAAATAGATCACCATAGGATTTTCATTCTTGTTTGAATTGATCCCTGCCCTGTTCCTGGGAACCAGTGAATACATAACTTTTAGATCTATTTGTGTTCTTTCAAGCATTCTAGGAGTAATTAATTCCTTGTTCTTTATAACAGTGTTGATTTAGGAATTTAAGAAGACCGAGCAAGTAATTTTAATTTAACCTATAGTTAACTAACACATGGATGTGGTTATGAGAAGATCTCGATCTAGGCAGTAGATTAGTAAATTTTTTGATACAACTGTTATTGGATTGATTAGAGTATTTAATAGAGATTACTGTGGTTCATGTATCAATCATATTTTGGGACTGTTCGATTTAGGACTGTATTTGAATAGTTTGGGGTGAACTCTTGAATGTTGTGAGTTGAACAACATTGAACTGGCTAGCATTGAAGGACTGAACTTTTTCCCTGTCCTGATTAGATGTTGTGCAGACATCCGAGTCTATCAATGTGGAATGGAAAACCTGAGATGTAACTTATGAGGCGATAATGTAGTATTCTCTACAAGCTCAGGTTCCTGAGCTTCTCCACATTTGTTTCAGTCCATATTAGGGATGTTAGTTGAGTGCCAGTACTAATGAATCAATTAGATCAATTCCTGACTAATTGGTAACTGGTTCAATCACTACATGAGTGTCCCCATTCAAGACATGTACTGCACCTAGGATAAGAGAAGGGAATCCTTACCTGGGCTGGTTTAAGGGATGGACTTATGTTGCTACTGATGTGTCTAAGGATAGGTAGACTTAGTTGGTATGTTGAAATTCTCCTATGACTCAATTCAGAACTGAGGGTAGTAAACTAAATGAACTCGAGTGCTCTGGACTCTACAGTATAGCATTTAGAAGTCCAGATCATTCTCAGGAAATCTGAGAAGTCCAGATCATTCTCAGGAAATCTGAGAAGTTCAGAGACTTCTCAGGAGTCTGAGAAGTCATATCTTTTCTCAAGAACCTGAGAGCAAACTCAGACTGATGAGTTTCAGGAATTTACCTGAGGCATTAGTTTAGGATTGGTTGTTCCCATTTGGTAAAATTGGACTGATACACATTGGACTGTTAATACCCTGCCTCTGTGTATGTGTATATCCTGGAGGAAAGACAAGATATAGACTGCAGTTAGGATGGACAGAAATAGGAAACCTGGACATTGAGAACCTGGAACCAGTGCATCCTTTTGTGCACTGTTATTTGTGTGGGCTCAGGAACTTGAAGGGTCTCAGGAACTAAACCTAAGTGTCTCAGAAATCTGAGACACTTGATACATTTCATTGCAAACTCAGCATAACCTGAGACAATTAATGTATTCCTGCGTAATCCCAGGAAATGTATTCCTGTGTAATCACAGGAAATGTATTCCTATGTAAACTCAGGAGGGTAATCCAGTGTAAACCAGGTAACCCAGGAATGAATTCAGTATATTTTTATCAACTATATTTTGTAATCTGTCTATAGGTAAATACGTAGTGGAGTTAAACTTATGGTTTATACCAATATGTGTATAGATTTGCAAACTAGATTTCTACTTAGATTATAAGTTTTAACTCTATAGCAAGTTGTGTTAGAATTTGGTTTTCCTAAAACTAAAAACTGATGTAGACTCTAACTTGATTCATGATTAGTCCTCTAGGAGATTAGTTCAACTAATGTTTAAGTAAATTATAGGAAGTAATTTTGAGTAGTTGATATTAGGCTTAAAACAATATCATAGCTTGTAGTTAGGAATATTAAATTTGCATGATACCAAGTTAGAACTAGTTTATTAACCAACTTGTACATCATTAATTACAGGAGATCATCCAGCTCTTTTGCCTACTTGTACTTTCCTGGAGCAAGGTAAGTACATTCTATGGTTTTGATCAGTGCATTTTCTTGTTCTTTATTGCTGACACACTGCGACACGTTCATGATCTTTTCTGGCTTGTTCTTTTATGATCTTACTTGTATCTTGGGGTGGGGGAAATACTATAGATATGTGACCAAACCCGGATACTTATTCATGATCTTTAGCTTAGGCCTCGTACAGTGCACGCGGGTCCTAAGCCGTACCTTATATGATCTTTCATGATCTTTTCATGCTCTTTCATGGTCTTACCCAAGCCGGTCACATATCATAGAAGTATTTCAAATCTATAACACATGTTCAGGATTTTGTTCTTACATTAGTTTTCTATGATCCTGATCTTGATTTTAGCTATAGTTGTGATCTTTCCTGCATCTTTATATAGTCGTGATCTTTCATGTATCTTTATAGCAGTAGTCCATGTTCTTCCTTTTCTTTACATATCTTGTTCTTCTTGTTCTTTCAGCATTTACTTTCCATATCATGATGTTATTGTTCATTACCTAGAACTGTACTTTGCTCCGCTCCTGAATAGGATATGTTGCAGGTGAGATGGAGGCCTTGTGCGACACTTACTATGGCCAGGATATTGCTTTCCCTGCTGAGCCAGCTGGAGCTGCTTGTGACCTAGAGGCTGCAGAAGCCTAGTGCTTCTTTAGTATTTCCTATTATCTTTCCATGTATTGAGACTAGCAGACACTTTCATTAGTTGAATGTAATAATTTCAGATATTGTATTTTACTCTGGTTGGGACACATTTATATAGATGCTGTGATTTCATTCATGTTCATATTATCTGGTTAGTTTCCCTAGAATGGTACAGCTTACTTTGTTGTGTCTAACAACAAAGGCTGGGCGTGTCCGACTCGTATCCGGTTATTCGGGAGCGGGTCGTGACATGTTTTTAGTGGTGGCCCATGCAGGTCCATCCTAATGGTACCTAGGTCATAGCGTACTATTGGGGGACTTGATTACACTAGGGAAACTTGATCACAGCATAGAAAAATCGGGAAATAAGGGTATGTCAGGTTTATCAAGTTTTTCAGGTGCTTTGTTATTATAAAAACATTGTTTGTTAGGTTTTAGGGTTTGTCCTTCAACAAGTTTTCTTTTTATGCAGGATGGTCGCTGTGAGGAAGACCGCAGATCAGCCTGGAGTTGCAGGCAGTTCTGGAGCTGCAGGCGGTTCGGAGCAAGCCGCACCAGACGTTCAGGCAGATCCGCTTCCGCCAGCGCCTCCTATCTTTCCAGCACTGCCGCCGACGATGATGTTTGACGGCACCCCGGTGATGGCGATGTTTCAGCACTTTCTGGAGGCCCAGAACCATCAGACAGCGCAGTTCAGAGCGACTGTCGTCGACGCACCGAAGACCAGAGAGCCACCAGCACCAGCACCCGTCGCACCTCCAGCCCCGCGAGGTCCGAGACCGAGGACAGCCAAGGAGTACCGGAACCTTTGCCCGATGGATTTCTGGGGCGACGAGGGGATCATCTATGCAGATGAATGGCTGGAGAATACAGAGAGGACCTTGACCATGGCGAACATTCCAGAGGACCAGAAGGTGTCAGTGGCTAGCATGCGACTCTTTGACTTGGCCAGAGCTTGGTACCGGGAGGACCCCCAGTTGACGGAGCCCCGAGTGTCTTGGACAGTTTTCAAAACACTGTTCAAGGAGAAATTCTTTCCAGAGGTGGAGCGTGATGAGTTGAGGATGCAGTTCGAGGCGCTGCAGCAGGGGACGATGACGGTTGCGCAGTACACTTCGGAGTTTACCAGACTCAGCAGGTTCGCTGAGAACCTTATTAGAGAGCCAGAGGACAGAGCATGGAGATTCAAGAAGGGTCTCACCAGAGAACTTCGACATACGGTGGCGATCAGTCAGGCGACGACGTATGCGAGCATTCTGAAGATTGCTCAGGCTGTGGAAAAGGAGGCAGACCCCAAGCTTGAGAGGGACCGGGATGTGGGCAGCAGCAGTTTCCAGGCACCAGCGAAGAGGGTTCAGACTCAGACCCAGACGAGGTCGCACCAGTAGCAGCATCACCGTCAGGCCAGAGCTCCAGCACATCAGCATCAGAGACAGCAGCTGGCGACCCCTTGTGCCTATTGCCATCGCCCCGGTCATCATATCGACGAGTGCCGCAAGAGGTTGGGACTTTGCCGCTTTTGCGGATCAGATGCACATCAGATGAGGGACTGCGCTCAGGCCACAGCTAGACTAGCAAGAGGACCCCGAGGAGCTGGAGGACCACCGGGTGCACCACCCAGAGCATTGCCTGCTGCACCCAAGATGAGGAGGAGCTCTACCACCCCAGCAGCAGAGGTTTGCACAGTACCAGCAGCAGCAGAGAGGAGGAGCACAGCCGGGACGTGCTTACGTCATGCCTGCAGTTGAGGAGGACGAGGTAGTGCCAGATGTGATCACAGGTTCTATATTTTTACATTCTTTCCCTGCCATTGCATTGTTTGATTCTGGAGCCACACATAGCTTTGTATCGTATGAGTTTCTGCATAGACACGGCTTCACACCCAAGCCCACTAGGCGGAACTATCAGATCATGACAGGAGGAGGGTCAGTGCCAGTAAGTGAGATGGTGGAATGCCCTATCACTATTGTTGGGAGAGAGATTCGAGCTCGACTTCTAGTGATGCCACTGCCCGGATCCGATGTAGTCCTCGGCATCGACTGGATGAGCGAGCAGTTTGCCGTAATAGACTGCCATGAAGGGAAGGTGATCTTCAGCCCGCCAGGAGTTCCACCGTTCGAGATCAGCAGACGAGTTGCAGAGAGGCCAAAGGGAGTCTACTTCGGAGCTGTTGCAGAATACCAGGAGTTGTCGCATCAATTTATCGCAGTATTTCTCGACGTCTTCCTCGAGGAGCTGCCAGGATTGCCGCCAGATCGAGATATGGAGTTCAGCATCGACCTATTGCCCGGATCAGCGCCGAAGTCACAGCATTGTTACAAGATCAACCCGAAGGAAGCTGCAGAGTTGAAGGCGCAGATTGATGAGCTGGAGGGCAAGGGTTTTATTTGGTCCAGTGCTTCACCCTGGGGAGCACCGGTACTTTTTGTGCCCAAGAAGGATGGGACGGTAAGGATGTGCATCGATTACCGTACACTCAACAATATCACCATCAAGAATAGATACCCTTTGCCGCGGATTGATGAGCTGTTTGATCAACTTAGTGGAGCGAAGGTCTTTTCTAAGATTGATCTTCGGTCGGGGTACCACCAGATGAAGGTTCGGGAGCAGGATATTCCGAAGATAGCTTTCAACACCCGATACGGCCAGTATGAGTTTCTAGTGATGTCGTTCGGTCTCACCAATGCCCCAGCTGTGTTTATGAACTTGATGAATAAAGTTTTTCACAAGTATTTGGATAAGTTTGTCGTAGTCTTTATTGACGACATTCTGATCTATTCCAAGACGGAGGAGGAGCATGTAGAGCACCTGCAAATTGTTTTGGAGATTCTGCGGAAGGAGAAGCTGTACGGAAAACTCTCAAAATGTGAGTTTTTCTTGGACAGAGTGGAGTTTCTAGGGCATGTGGTGACTGGAGAGGGGATTTCTGTGGATCCTAAGAAGATTGAGGCAGTAGAAGCATGGGCACCTCCCATGTCAGTAGCAGAGATTCGTAGTTTCCTGGGTCTAGCAGGATACTACAGGAAGTTCGTGAAGGACTTCGCCAGGATAGCAGAGCCTATGACGAAGCTTACACGGAAGGACGAGGAGTTCATCTGGAGCGACGCCTGCCAGACAGCATTTGAAGAATTGAAGAGAAGACTCACGACGGCACCAGTTCTAGCTTTGCCATCGGGATCAGGAGGATTCGTCATCTACAGCGATGCTTCAGGGAAAGGCTTGGGATGTGTGCTGGAGCAGAACAAGAAGGTTATAGCGTATGCTTCTAGACAGTTGAGTCCCCATGAGAAGAACTATCCTACACATGACTTGGAGCTTGCAGCAGTCATATTTGCCCTGAAATTGTGGAAGCATTACCTATATGGAGAGAGAGTGGACATCTTCACGGACCACAAAAGCCTGAAGTATGTCTTTACTCAAAAGGAGCTGAATATGAGGCAGCGCAGATGGCTGGAACTCATGAAGGATTTCGACATCAGTCTGCAGTACCATCATGGGAAGGCGAATGTGGTTGCAGATGCTCTCAGTCGTTATCCTATTGCTATGTATCTCACCATGGACCGACATCTATTGGAGGATCTTGAGAGCCTTGGGATTGAGGTTGTTCTGCCAGGATATGGAGGACAGATGATGCACATGCAAATACAGTCGGGATTGTTAGAGAAGATCAAGGAGGCCCAGCTTCTTGATGAGGAACTCCAATGTCTTAAAGCTCGGGTGGAGATGGGTTTGCTCGACGATTTCACCATTACAGATGACAGATCCTTGAGGCACGGGAGCCAGCTGTTTGTGCCCAAGGACTTGCGGGAGGAGGTAATGCAGGAGGCCCACCAGTCGCAATATTCTATACATCCTGGATCTACCAAGATGTACAAGGATTTGCGTGAGTATGTTTGGTGGTATGGGATGAAGAGAGAGGTTGCCAGATTTGTTTCCAGATGCCTTGTGTGCCAGCAAGTCAAGGCAGAGTGCCAGAGACCAGCAGGATTACTCCAGCCTTTACCTATTCCGGAATGGAAGTGGGAACACATTACCATGGACTTTGTATCTGGATTGCTGTGTACTCCCAGTGGCAAGGACGCTATTTGGGTGATCGTGGACAGATTGACGAAGTCTGCCCATTTTATTCCGTTCAAGGTTGGGCTGTCGACCGAGAAGCTTGCAGACCTCTACATGCGTCAGATTGTGAGGATTCACAGAGTACCGGTTAGCATCGTTTCAGATCGAGATAGCCGCTTTACATCACACTTCTGGAGGAGTCTACTGATGAGCTTGGGATCACAGTTGAAGTTCAGCATAGCCTATTATCCACAGACGGACGGACAGTCTGAGAGGACCATTCAGATGCTGGAGGACATGCTGCGGGTTTGCACGCTCGACTTCGACGGATCATGGGAGGACCATTTACATCTAGTGGAGTTTGCCTATAACAACAGTTATCTGGCTAGCATCGAGATGACCCCGTTCGAGGCACTGTATGGACAGAGATGCCGCACGCCGCTATCTTGGGACGACGTTGGCGAGAGAGCTTTGCTTGGGCCAGAGATGGTGGTAGACTCACCTGAGAAAGTCAGACTAATTAGGGATCGTCTCAAAGTTGCGCAGGATCGGCAGAAGCACTGGACGGACAGCAGCAGACGGCCATTGGAGTTCGCAGCTGGTGATAGGGTGTTCCTGAAGATCTCACCGACCAGAGGTGTCATTCGGTTCGGCAGAGGCGGAAAGCTCAGTCCGAGGTACATCGAGCCTTTCGAGGTGACAGCACGGATTGGCGAGGTGGCGTATCGACTAGCGCTTCCAGCTAGCTTGGAGGGAGTACACAGCATCTTCCACGTATCTCAGCTTCGACGTTACATTCCAGACCCGAGCCATGTGGTGGACTATTCTGAGCTGGAGGTGGGCCCGAGCTTGACCTACGAGGAGCAGCCAGTAGAGATCCTGGACCGGAGGGAGAAGCGACTGCGAAACCAGACCATTCCTCTTGTCCACGTCATGTGGAGACACCACTCTCCGAAAGAGTCCACATGGGAGCGTGAGGACGAGATGCGTGAGCGATACCCTAGTTTGTTCACTTGAGTGCATTTTGTGTTTCAAATAAATTGAATTCAATACACAACTTTTTAGATTCACTACCTTTGGTTCAGTTTAGAATCTGTGTCTACATTCCAATTTCGAGAGCAAAATTTTTCAAGGGGGGAGATTTGTAACTCCACTTTTTCCAAATATTAAAATTTTTAAAATATTTTTATTGGAATTTTTATTTGGTTGATGTAGGTAATGAATTTAGTTATCACTAATACTATGGTTTGGGTTTAATTCATTTAAACCTATTCAGCTAGGCCCAAGCCAGGAAGCCCATAGCCCCTCCCAGGAAGCCCATAGCCATTTTCTTTATTAAATCCTGTGGAGAAAGATTATACTTTCACTACTGATTCCTAACAGTGTAGGCCTCTTCACAAATTTCAAATCCTAACGGCCATGAACAGTGGCCATGTGCTCTCCTCTCCCCTGCTCTCTAACAAACCTGTCAGAGCGATTTCCCGCGAGTGGCTATCCTCATTCCCACGCCCCTAGCTGGCTATTTAAGGCCTCCTCTCCTCTCTATTGATTGAACAATTCTCCATTCCCAACTTCATCTTCTTCACCTCTGTTCTGAAACGGCCATGGCAGAGTGAGCTCACAGGATTGTTTTGACCATAACAATCAACAGTGCAAACTCAGTAAGTAAATCCCTTGACCTATTTTGTTTTCTTGATCGATTTGATCATCCTGAAGATCGAGCATGATCAGATCAATGATTGGATCGATCGGTTCAACTCTGGATCCAGTCAATCGACTTCGATCGAGAGTAGAATAGATCGATGATGATCATTGCTCGATCCTTGTTTCAAATGATCGTTCACCTATGGAAGCAACAAATTCTGATCTATGTGTTTGTATGAATGTCTGACCAGAATTGATTGTTCTTGGAACGAGGAGTTTGGATCCGATCTTCTAACCTCCAGTTCTACTCCTGTACCCAATTAAACCAGATAAATAATTGTTTTCCTGTCGAGTGTTAATCTGAAAATAGATCACCATAGGATTTTCATTCTTGTTTGAATTGATCCCTGCCCTGTTCCTGGGAACCAGTGAATACATAACTTTTAGATCTATTTGTATTCTTTCAAGCATTCTAGGAGTAATTAATTCCTTGTTCTTTACAACAGTGTTGATTTAGGAATTTAAGAAGACCGAGCAAGTAATTTTAATTTAACCTATAGTTAACTAACACATGGATGTGGTTATGAGAAGATCTCGATCTAGGCAGTAGATTAGTAAATTTTTTGATACAACTGTTATTGGATTGATTAGAGTATTTAATAGAGATTACTGTGGTTCATGTATCAATCATATTTTGGGACTGTTCGATTTAGGACTGTATTTGAATAGTTTGGGGTGAACTCTTGAATGTTGTGAGTTGAACAACATTGAACTGGCTAGCATTGAAGGACTGAACTTTTTCCCTGTCCTGATTAGATGCTGTGCAGACATCCGAGTCTATCAATGTGGAATGGAAAACCTGAGATGTAACTTATGAGGAGATAATGTAGTATTCTCTACAAGCTCAGGTTCCTGAGCTTCTCCATATTTGTTTCAGTCCATATTAGGGATGTTAGTTGAGTGCCAGTACTAATGAATCAATTAGATCAATTCCTGACTAATTGGTAACTGGTTCAATCACTACATGAGTGTCCCCATTCAAGACATGTACTGCACCTAGGATAAGAGAAGGGAATCCTTACCTGGGCTGGTTTAAGGGATGGACTTATGTTGTTACTGATGTGTCTAAGGATAGGTAGACTTAGTTGGTATGTTGAAATTCTCCTATGACTCAATTCAGAACTGAGGGTAGTAAACTAAATGAACTCAAGTGCTCTGGACTCTACAGTATAGCATTTAGAAGTCCAGATCATTCCCAGGAAATCTGAGAAGTCCAGATCATTCTCAGGAAATCTGAGAAGTCCAGATCATTCTCAGGAAATCTGAGAAGTTCAGAGACTTCTCAGGAGTCTGAGAAGTCAAATCTTTTCTCAAGAACCTGAGAGCAAACTCAGACTGATGAGTTTCAGGAATTTACCTGAGGCATTAGTTTAGGATTGGTTGTTCCCATTTGGTAAAATTGGATAGATACACATTGGACTGTTAATACCCTGCCTCTGTGTATGTGTATATCCTGGAGGAAAGACAAGATATAGACTGCAGTTAGAATGGACAGAAATCGGAAACCTGGACATTGAGAACCTGGAACCAGTGCATCCTTTTGTGCATTGTTATTTGTGTGGACTCAGGAACTTGAAGGGTCTCAGGACCTAAACCTGAGTGTGTCAGGAATCTGAGACACTTGATACATTTCATTGTAAACTCAGCATAGCCTGAGATAATTAATGTATTCCTGCGTAATCGCAGGAAATATATTCCTGTGTAATCACAGGAAATGTATGCCTGTGTAATCACAGGAGGGTAATCCAGTGTAAACCAGGTAACCCAGGAATGAATTCAGCATATTTTTATTAACTATATTTTGTAATCTATCTATAGGTAAATATGTAGTGGAGTTAAACTTATGGTTTATACCAATATGTGTATAGATTTGCAAACTAGATTTCTACTTAGATTATAAGTTTTAACTCTATAGCAAGTTGTGTTAGAATTTGGTTTTCCTAAAACTAAAAACTGATGTAGACTCTAACTTGATTCATGATTAGTCCTCTAGGAGATTAGTTCAACTAATGTTTAAGTAAATTATAGGAAGTAATATTGAGTAGTTGATATTGGGCTTAAAACAATATCATAGCTTGTAGTTAGGAATATTAAATTTGCATGATACCAAGTTAGAACTAGTTTATTAACCAACTTGTACATCATTAATTACAGGAGATCATCCAGCTCTTTTGCCTACTTGTACTTTCCTGGAGCAAGGCAAGTACATTCTATGGTTTTGATCAGTGCATTTTCTTGTTCTTTATTGCTGACACACTGCGACACGTTCATGATCTTTTCTGGCTTGTTCTTTCATGATCTTACTTGTATCTTGGGGTGGGGGAAATACTATAGATATGTGACCAAACCCGGATACTTATTCATGATCTTTAGCTTAGGCCTCGCACAGTACACGCGGGTCCTAAGCCGTACCTTATATGATCTTTCAGGATCTTTTCATGCTCTTTCATGGTCTTACCCAAGCCGGTCACATATCATAGAAGTCTTTCAAATCTATAACACATGTTCAGGATTTTGTTCTTACATTAGTTTTCTATGATCCTGATCTTGATTTTAGCTATAGTCGTGATCTTTCCTGCATCTTTATATAGTCGTGATCTTTCATGTATCTTTATAGCAGTAGTCCATGTTCTTTCTTTTCTTTATATATCTTGTTCTTCTTGTTCTTTCAGCATTTACTTTCCATATCATGATGTTATTGTTCATTACCTAGAACTGTACTTTGCTCCGCTCCTGAATAGGATATGTTGCAGGTGAGATGGAGGCCTTGTGCGACACTTACTATGGCTAGGATATTGCTTTCCCTGCTGAGCCAGCTGGAGCTGCTTGTGACCTAGAGGCTGCAGAAGCCTAGTGCTTCTTTAGTATTTCCTATTATCTTTCCATGTATTGAGACTAGCAGACTCTTTCATTAGTTGAATGTAATAATTTCAGATATTGTATTTTACTCTGGTTGGGACACATTTATATAGATGCTGTGATTTCATTCATGTTCATATTATCTGGTTAGTTTTCCTAGAATGGTACAGCTTACTTTGTTGTGTCTAACAACAAAGGCTGGTCCGACTCGTATCCGGTTATTCGGGAGCGGGTCGTGACATGTTTTTAGTGGTGGCCCATGCAGGTCCATCCTAATGGTACCTAGGTCTTAGCGTACTATTGGGGGACTTGATTACACTAGGGAAACTTGATCACAACATAGAAAAATCGGGAAATAAGGGTATGTCAGGTTTATCAAGTTTTTCAGGTGCTTTGTTATTATAAAAACATTGTTTGTTAGGTTTTAGGGTTTGTCATTCAACAAGTTTTCTTTTTATGCAGGATGGTCGATACGAGGAAGACCGCAGATCAGCCTGGAGTTGCAGGCAGTTCTGGAGCTGCAGGCGGTTCGGAGCAAGCCGCACCAGACGTTTAGGCAGATCCGCTTCCGCCAGCGCCTCCTATCTTTCCAGCACTGCCGCCGACGATGATGTTTGACGGCACCCAGGTGATGGCGATGTTTCAGCACTTTCTGGAGGCCCAGAACCATCAGGCAGTGCAGTTCAGAGCGACTGTCGTCGAAGCACTGAGGACCAGAGAGCCACCAGCACCAGCACCAGCACCCGTCGCACCTCCAGCCCTGCGAGGACCGAGACCGGGGACAGCCAAGGAGTACCGGAACCTTTGCCCGATGGATTTCTGGGGCGACGAGGGGATCATCTATGCAGATGAATGGCTGGAGAATGCAGAGAGGACCTTGACCATGGCGAACATTCCAGAGGACCAGAAGGTGTCAGTGGCTAGCATGCGACTCTTTGACTTGGCCAGAGCTTGGTACCGGGAGGACCCCCAGTTGACGGAGCCCCGAGTGTCTTGGACAGTTTTCAAAACACTGTTCAAGAAGAAATTCTTTCCAGAGGTGGAGCGTGATGAGTTGAGGATGCAGTTCGAGGCGCTACAGCAGGGGACGATGACGGTTGTGCAGTACACTTCGGAGTTTACCATACTCAGCAGGTTTGCTGAGAACCTGATTAGAGAGCCAGAGGACAGAGCATGGAGATTCAAGAAGGGTCTCACCAGAGAGATGCGACATACGGTGGCGATCAGTCAGGCGACGACGTATGCGTGTATTCTGAAGATTGCTCAGGCTGTGGAAAAGGAGGCAGACCCCAAGCTGAAGAGGGACCGGGATGTGGGTAACAGCAGTTTCCAGGCACCAGCGAAGAGGGTTCGAACTCAGACCCAGACGAGGCCGCACCAGCAGCAGCATCACCGTCAGGCCAAAGCTCCAGCACATCAGCATCAGAGACAGCAGCTGGCGACCCCTTGTGCCTATTGCCATCGCCCCGGTCATCATTTTGACGAGTACCGCAAGAGGTTGGGACTTTGCCTCTTTTGCGGATCAGATGCACATCAGATGAGGGACTGCACTCAGGCTACAGCTAGACTAGCAGAAGGACCCCGAGGAGCTGGAGGACCACCGGCTGCACCACCCAGAGCATTGCCTGCTGCACCCCAGAGAGGAGGAGCTCTACCACCCCAGCAGCAGAGGTTTCCAAAGCACCAGCAGCAGCAGAGAGGAGGAGCACAGCAGATACGTGCTTACGTCATGGCTGCAGTTGAGGAGGACGAGGCAGTGCCAGATGTGATCACAGGTTCTATATTTTTACATTCTTTCCCTGCCATTGCATTGTTTGATTCTGGAGCCACACATAGCTTTGTATCGTATGAGTTTCTGCATAGACACAGCTTCACACCCAAGCCCACTAGGCGGAACTGTCAGATCATGACAGGAGGAGGGTCAGTGCCAGTAAGTGAGATGGTGGAATGCCCTATCACTATTGCTGGGAGAGAGATTCGAGCTCGACTTCTAGTGATGCCACTGCCCGGATTCGACGTAGTCTTCGGCATCGACTGGATGAGCGAGCATTTTGCCGTAATAGACTGCCATGAAGGGAAGGTGATCTTCAGCCCGCCAGGAGTTCCACCGTTCGAGATCGGCAGACGAGTTGCAGAGAGGCCAAAGGGAGTCTACTTCGGAACTGTTGCAGAAGACCAGGAGTTGCCGCATCCATTTATCGCAGAATTTCTCGACGTCTTCCCCGAAGAGCTACCAGGATTGCCGCCAGATCGAGATATGGAGTTCAGCATCGACCTATTGCCCGGATCAGCGTCGAAGTCACAACATTGTTACAAGATCAACCCGAAGGAAGCTGCAGAGTTGAAGGCGCAGATTGATGAGCTGGAGGGCAAGGGTTTTATTCGGTCCAATACTTCACCCTGGGGAGCACCGGTACTTTTCGTGCCCGAGAAGGATGGGATGGTAAGGATGTGCATCGATTACCGTGCACTCAACAATATCACCATCAAGAATAGATACCCTTTGCCGCGGATTGATGAGCTGTTTGATCAGCTTAGTGGAGCGAAGGTCTTTTCTAAGATTGATCTTCGGTCAGGGTACTACCAGATGAAGGTTCGGGAGCAGGATATTCCGAAGACAGCTTTCAACACCCGATACGGCCAGTATGAGTTTCTAGTGATGCCGTTCGGTTTCACCAATGCCCCAGCTGTGTTTATGAACTTGATGAATAAAGTTTTTCACAAGTATTTGGATAAGTTTGTCGTAGTCTTTATTGACGACATTCTGATCTATTCCAAGACGGAGAAGGAGCATGTAGAGCACCTGCGGATTGTTTTGGAGATTCTGCGGAAGGAGAAGCTGTACGGAAAACTCTCGAAATGTGAGTTTTTCTTGGACAGAGTGGAGTTTCTAGGGCATGTGGTGACTGGAGAGGGGATTTCTGTGGATCCCAAGAAGATTGAGGCAGTAGAAACATGGGCACCTCCCAAGTCAGTAGCAGAGATTCGTAGTTTCCTGGGTCTAGCAGGATACTACAGGAAGTTCGTGAAGGACTTCGCCAGGATAGCAGAGCCTATGACGAAGCTTACGCGGAAGGACGATGAGTTCATCTGGAGCGACGCCTGCCAGACAGTATTTGAAGAATTGAAGAGAAGACTCACGACGGCACCAGTTCTAGCTTTGCCATCGGGATCAGGAGGATTCGTCATCTACAGCGATGCTTCAGGGAAAGGCTTGGGATGTGTGCTAGAGCAGAACAAGAAGGTTATAGCGTATGCTTCTAGACAGTTGAGGCACCATGAGAAGAACTATCCTACACATGACTTGGAGCTTGCAGCAGTCATATTTGCCCTGAAACTGTAGAAGCATTACCTATATGGAGAGAGAGTGGACATCTTCACGGACCACAAAAGCCTGAAGTATGTCTTTACTCAGAAGGAGCTGAATATGAGGCAGCGCAGATGGCTGAAACTCATGAAGGATTTTGACATCAGTCTGCAGTACCATCCTGGGAAGGCGAATGTGGTTGCAGACGCTCTCAGTCATTATCCTATTGCTATGTATCTCACCATGGACCGGCATCTATTAGAGGATCTTGAGAGCCTTGGGATTGAGGTTGTTCTGCCAGGATATGGAGGACAGATGATGCACATGCAGATACAATCGGGATTGTTAGAGAAGATCAAGGAGGCCCAGCTTCTTGATGAGGAACTCCGATGTCTTAGAGCTCGGGTGGAGATGGGTTTGCTCGATGATTTCACCATTACAGAGGACGGATCCTTGAGGCACGGGAGCCAGCTGTGTGTGCCCAAGGACTTGCGGGAGGAGGTGATGCAGGAGGCCCACCAGTCGCAGTATTCTATACATCCTGGATCTACCAAGATGTATAAGGATTTGCGTGAGTATGTTTGGTGGTATGGGATGAAGAGAGAGGTTGCCAGATTTGTTTCCAGATGCCTTATGTGCCAGCAAGTCAAGGCAGAGCGCCAGAGACCAGCAGGATTATGCCAGCCTTTACCTATTCCAGAATGGAAGTGGGAACACATTACCATGGACTTCGTATCTGGATTGCCGCGTACTCCCAGTGGCAAGGACGCTATTTGGGTGATCGTAGACAGATTGACGAAATCTGCCCATTTTATTCCGTTCAAGGTTGGGCTGTCGATCGAGAAGCTTGCAGACCTCTACATGCGTCAGATCGTGAGGATTCACGGAGTACCAGTTAGCATCGTTTCAGATCGAGACAGCCGCTTCACATCACAATTCTGTAGGAGTCTACAGATGAGCTTGGGATCACAGTTGAAGTTCAGCACAGCCTATCATCCACAGACGGACGGACAGTCTGAGAGGACCATTCAGATGCTGGAGGACATGCTGCGGGTTTGCGCGCTCGACTTCGGCGGATCATGGGAGGACCATTTACATCTAGTGGAGTTTGCCTATAACAACAGTTATCAGGCTAGCATCGAGATAACCCCGTTCGAGGCACTGTATGGACGGAGATGCCGTACGCCGCTATCTTGGGACGACGTTGGCGAGAGAGCTTTGCTTGGGCCAGAGATGGTGGTAGACTCAGCTGAGAAAGTCAGAATAATCAGGGATCGTCTCAGAGTTGCGTAGGATCGGCAGAAGCACTGGGCGGACAGCAGCAGACGGCCATTGGAGTTCGCAGCTGGTGATAGGGTGTTCCTGAAGATCTCACCGACCAGAGGTGTCATTCGATTCGGCAGAGGCAGGAAGCTCAGTTCGAGGTACATCGGGCCTTTCGAGGTGACAGCACGGATTGGCGAGGTGGCGTATCGACTAGCGCTTCCAGCTAGCTTGGAGGGAGTACACAGCGTCTTCCACGTATCTTAGCTTCGACGTTACATTCCAGACCCGAGCCATGTGGTGGACTATTCTGAGCTGGAGGTGGGCCCGAGCTTGACCTACGAGGAGCAGCCAGTAGAGATCCTGGACCGGAGGGAGAAGCGACTGCGAAACCAGACCATTCCTCTTGTCCGCGTCATGTGGAGACACCACTCTCCGGGAGAGTCCACATGGGAGCATGAGGACGAGATGCGTGAGCGATACCCTAGTTTGTTCACTTGAGTGTATTTTGTGTTTCAAATAAATTGAATTCAATACACAACTTTTTAGATTCACTATCTTTGGTTCAGTTTAGAATCTGTGTCTACATTCCAATTTCGAGGGCAAAATTTTTCAAGGGGGGAGATTTGTAACTCCACTTTTTCCAAATATTAAAATTTTTAAAATATTTTTATTGGAATTTTTATTTGGTTGATGTAGGTAATGAATTTAGTTATCACTAATACTATGGTTTGGGTTTAATTCATTTAAACCTATTCAGCTAGGCCCAAGCCAGGAAGCCCATAACCCCACCCAGGAAGCCCACAGCCATTTTCTTTATTAAATCCTGTGGAGAAAGATTATACTTTCACTACTGATTCCTAACAGTGTAGGCCTCTTCACAAATTTCAAATCCTAATGGCCATGAACAGTGGCCATGTGCTCTCCTTTCCCCTGCTCTCTAACAAACCTGTCAGAGCAATTTCCCGCGAGTGGCTAGTCTCATTCCGACGCCACTAGCTGGCTATTTAAGGCCTCCTCTCCTCTCTATTGATTGAACAATTTTCCATTCCCAACTTCATCTTCTTCACCTCTGTTCTGAAACGGCCATGGCAGAGTGGGCTCACAGGATTGTTTTGACCATAACAATCAACAGTGCAAACTCAGTAAGTAAATCCCTTGACCTATTTTGTTTTCTTGATCGATTTGATCATCCTGAAGATCGAGCATGATCAGATCAATGATTGGATCGATCGGTTCAACTCTGGATCCAGTCAATCGACTTCGATCGAGAGTAGAACAGATCGATGATGATCATTGCTCGATCGTTGCTTCAAATGATCGTTCACCTATGGAAGCGACAAATTCTGATCTATGTGTTTGTATGAATGTCTGACCAGAATTGATTGTTCTTGGAACGAGGAGTTTGGATCCGATCTTCTAACCTCCAGTTCTACTCCTGTACCCAATTAAACCAGGTAAATAATTGTTTTCCTGTCGAGTGTTAATCTGAAAATAGATCACCATAGGATTTTCATTCTTGTTGGAATTGATCCCAGCCCTGTTCCTGGGAACCAGTGAATACATAACTTTTAGATCTATTTGTGTTCTTTCAAGCATTCTAGGAGTAATTAATTCCTTGTTCTTTATAACAGTATTGATTTAGGAATTTAAGAAGATCGAGCAAGTAATTTTAATTTAACCTATAGTTAACTAACACATGGATGTGGTTATGAGAAGATCTCGATCTAGGCAGTAGATTAGTAAATTTTTTGATACAACTGTTATTGGATTGATTAGAGTATTTAATAGAGATTACTGTGGTTTATGTATCAATCATATTTTGGGACTGTTCGATTTAGGACTGTATTTGAATAGTTTGGGGTGAACTCTTGAATGTTGTGAGTTGAACAACATTGAACTGGCTAGCATTGAAGGACTGAACTTTTTCCCTGTCCTGATTAGATGCTGTGCAGACATCCGAGTCTATCAATGTGGAATGGAAAACCTGAGATGTAACTTATGAGGAGATAATGTAGTATTCTCTACAAGCTCAGGTTCCTGAGCTTCTCCACATTTGTTTCAGTCCATATTAGGGATGTTAGTTGAGTGCCAGTACTAATGAATCAATTAGATCAATTCCTGACTAATTGGTAATTGGTTCAATCACTACATGAGTGTCCCCATTCAAGACATGTACTGCACCTAGGATAAGAGAAGGGAATCCTTACCTGGGCTGGTTTAAGGGATGGACTTATGTTGTTACTGATGTGTCTAAGGATAGGTAGACTTAGTTGGTATGTTGAAATTCTCCTATGACTCAATTCAGAACTGAGGGTAGTAAACTAAATGAACTCGAGTGCTCTGGACTCTACAGTATAGCATTTAGAAGTCCAGATCATTCTCAGGAAATCTGAGAAGTCCAGATCATTCTCAGGAAATCTGAGAAGTTCAGAGACTTCTCAGGAGTCTGAGAAGTCAAATCTTTTCTCAAGAACCTGAGAGCAAACTCAGACTGATGAGTTTCAAGAATTTACCTGAGACATTAGTTTAGGATTGGTTGTTCCCATTTGGTAAAATTGGATTGATACACATTGGACTGTTAATACCCTGCCTCTGTGTATGTGTATATCCTGGAGGAAAGACAAGATATAGACTGCAATTAGAATAGACAGAAATACGAAACCTGGACATTGAGAACTGGAACCAGTGCATCCTTTTGTGCACTGTTATTTGTGTGGACTCAGGAACTTGAAGGGTCTCAGGAACTAAACCTGAGTGTCTCAGAAATCTGAGACACTTGATACATTTCATTGTAAACTCAGCATAACCTGAGACAATTAATGTATTCCTGCGTAATCCCAGGAAATGTATTCCTGTGTAATCACAGGAAATGTATTCCTGTGTAATCCTAGGAAATGTATTCCTGTGTAAACTCAGGAGGGTAATCCAGTGTAAACCAGGTAACCCAGGAATGAATTCAGTATATTTTTATCAACTATATTTTGTAATCTGTCTATAGGTAAATATGTAGTGGAGTTAAACTTATGGTTTATACCAATATGTGTATAGATTTGCAAACTAGATTTCTACTTAGATTATAAGTTTTAACTCTATAGCAAGTTGTGTTAGAATTTGGTTTTCCTAAAACTAAAAACTGATGTAGACTCTAACTTGATTCATGATTAGTCCTCTAGGAGATTAGTTCAACTAATGTTTAAGTAAATTATAGGAAGTAATATTGAGTAGTTGATATTGGGCTTAAAATAATATCATAGCTTGTAGTTAGGAATATTAAATTTGCATGATACCAAGTTAGAACTAGTTTATTAACCAACTTGTACATCATTAATTACAGGAGATCATCCAGCTCTTTTGCCTACTTGTACTTTCCTGGAGCAAGGCAAGTACATTCTATGGTTTTGATCAGTGCATTTTCTTGTTTTTTTATTGCTGACACACTGCGACACGTTCATGATCTTTTCTGGCTTGTTCTTTCATGATCTTACTTGTATCTTGGGGTGGGGGAAATACTATAGATATGTGACCAAACCCGGATACTTATTCATGATCTTTAGCTTAGGCCTCGCACAGTGCACGCGGGTCCTAAGCCGTACCTTATATGATCTTTCAGGATCTTTTCATGCTCTTTCATGGTCTTACCCAAACCTGTCACATATCATAGAAGTATTTCAAATCTATAACACATGTTCAGGATTTTGTTCTTACATTAGTTTCCTATGATCCTGATCTTGATTTTAGCTATAGTCGTGATCTTTCCTCAATCTTTATATAGTCGTGATCTTTCATGTATCTTTATAGCAGTAGTCCATGTTCTTCCTTTTCTTTACATATCTTGTTCTTCTTGTTCTTTCAGCATTTACTTTCCATATCATGATATTATTGTTCATTACCTAGAACTGTACTTTGCTCCGCTCCTGAATAGAATATGTTGCAGGTGAGATGGAGGCCTTGTGCGACACTTACTATGGCCAGGATATTGCTTTCCCTGCTGAGCCAGCTGGAGCTGCTTGTGACCTAGTGGCTGCAGAAGCCTAGTGCTTCTTTAGTATTTCCTATTATCTTTCCATGTATTGAGACTAGCAGACTCTTTCATTAGTTGAATGTAATAATTTTAGATATTGTATTTTACTCTGGTTGGGACACATTTATATAGATGCTGTGATTTCATTCATGTTCATATTATCTGGTCAGTTTCCCTAGAATGGTACAACTTACTTTGTTGTGTCTAACAACAAAGGCTGGGCGTGTCCGACTCATATCCGGTTATTCGGGAGCGGGTCGTGACAACACATCTCATATTACCCTAGCATTCCCTACACACATGACCTAACATTTCCTAAACTCATCTATGTACCCATTTATGTATTACACACGTATCAGCATATAACCTACACTCATATGTTTCCTCATTCCAACAATTACCTACTTTAACTCATTACCTATACACACATGCCCATACCCATGCCCATGTGTATTTCTTAAATCAAATGCCCATACATTGGTAATAACTTGTCTAGGCACTTACCTACACTAACATGGGCTTTTCCTAACTAATTACCTATGTACTAGCCTAACCATTACCTAAAAACAACCCAATTGTTGCTACAAAATAGGCCCTCTCCTTCTCTACTTTACCCTACTGCACAACCCCAACTGCTATAGCTTGCTCTGCACATATGAGTCCTGCAGGTAAAGCCTGAACACATTAGTGCACAAGCCACTGCTCCCTAATCCTCCGCTCTAATCCTTGCTTGCTACTGTTGCAATCAGGGCAAACCAAGCCTGCAGCAAGCAACTACACCATACCAATTGTGTTGCTAATGAGTTACTGCTCTGTGCAGGTTCACAAAGCCCTGCATTTGGCTCCTCTTCTTACTGGTATAACAGGTGCACCTGCCAAATGTGCACCTGTGTGTACATGCCTGCACTTCCCTTCACTACCCACACAAGCTAAACTATTGTTGCTCTCTACCTCTCCTTGCATTACACACACATTCAATCAAAAACCTTCACACACACACACACAAGCAGAACACTCTGCCTATGCACCACAATGTTGTGCACCTAGTGCACCGGTCAATACCACAAGCAGCAAGCATGCTGCTGTGCAAAACAGCAAGCACTAGGTGTTGCTGCTACCACCTATGTAGGGATGGCCTGCTCTGTCCTGCAATACACTTCCCTTTTAGCTGTTGTTGTGCAAAAAATAGGATGCACACACACTCAGTGGCTTCAACATGATGTTGTTGTGCACAAAGAACCCCTTAGCATCTGCCTAAACTTCCTACCTATGCATCTATACACTACACCATATACAATAGATACACTCACATACCAAATGATATACTTTGTCTACCTCCTACCTTATCCAACTGCTAAAACACACACAAGCATAACCTTCACACATAGTATATCCATAGGAGACACACACTATGTTAGAGACACACACACATCTATACACTTCCCTTTTAGCTGTTGTTGTGCAAAAAATAGGATGCACACACACTCGGTGGCTTCAACATGATGTTGTTGTGCACAAAGAACCCCCTAGCATCTGCCTAAACTTCCTACCTATGCATCTATACACTACACCATATACAATAGATACACTCACATACCAAATGATATACTCTGCCTACCTTATCCAACTGCTAAAACACACACAAGCATAACCTTCACACATAGTATATCCATAGGAGACACACACTATGTTAGAGACACACACACATCTACATTTATAACCATATGCATATGTGTATATGCATACACTTGCCTATATATGAAAACACACAAGACACGTGCACATATGCAAATACACAAACACTTGGTGCATCACACCCGTATCGCACTAGTCTACGATACGCTTTTGATACGCCCAAGATACCTATACCAAACCTTATCCGATTTATATCAAACCACATGAGCATGCCTAAAATAATAATTAGAAGCAAATTAGCACAATGCATAGCCAGTGTCTAGTGCCATGTG
This sequence comes from Iris pallida, assembly GCA_029216955.1. Taxonomy (NCBI): domain Eukaryota; kingdom Viridiplantae; phylum Streptophyta; class Magnoliopsida; order Asparagales; family Iridaceae; genus Iris; species Iris pallida. Next base: position 69,769 of record JANAVB010034117.1, read on the forward strand.
AAATATGGCATGTGTGTGACAAGTATAGGATGACAAAACCCCCCAAATCAATTACCTGTCCTAGAGAATCATGACACAACCTTCTCGTATCCATTTATGGACACGTATCTAGCCACACACAACAATCACAAGCACATTAAGCCTATCAAACCAAATGACAAACACTTGGTGCACCATTCTCGAATTTTCCCAAAAATGGCACAAAAAGTATATGTAACTTCTACTAAAATGGTCATTAGAGCCTAGTTTATCGTCCTATAGATACCTCTAGTCCATGGGTGGGTTTCCTAATGATCCAGTACATGTATTAGAGTCTAACATGAGAGCAAAGTTAGATGTACACCTATTGGGAGATGGATTCCCAATGTAGCACCACCAATTGACACAAATAAGAAGTTGGTCACGATCCTCAAGCCAAATAGTCTCCTATTCTAGTGCTCCTTGGCTCCCAAGCTTCTTGGCTCCTTGGATGAAGAGTAGGAGAGGATTGGGAATGATTGGGTAGGAATTTGATGGAGGAATAAAAGGGGTTTTTCGGAAGAGCACCAACCTAGATTTTTGTGCTCAAAATGAGGAATGGAATGAATGCCCACACTTTCTCTCTTGGCCGGCCATAAGAAGCCCTAATTATGCCTATGGGTAATATCCACAATGCCCTCTTATGTTGTCATGATGATTTGGCTAATCTATGGAAGCTTCTAACCTAATTTGGTAATTAAACCTAATACCTATTCATGACATGTTATTACTTAAAATGAGTTTAATGAGGTTAGCCCTAAATTTTGGTCCAACTGGCATGACAAGTCTAATCGGATTCAATAACAAAGGGTCCAATAAATAAGCTAGTCCACTAATAAATGCAACCATCACCATAATTAACTAAATAAATATACACACTATATAAATAATGTAAAATGACAAAAATAACCCTTTATAGGATTATGGTAGTGACAAATCAACCCTCCTAAAAAATAATTTTGTCCTCAAAATTTAAAAAAATAAAACTAGCACAAGAAAGCAATGGAAGAACAAGAAGAACAATACCTCAAGGCTCGAAGAGATAAGGGTATCGCTCGCGCATGTAGTTCTCCCTCTCCCAGGTAGACTCGCCCGGAGAGTGATACCTCCATGCGACGCAAACCAACGAGATAACCTGGTTCCGGAGCACCTTTTTTTGACGATCTTCATTAGCTGCTTTGGATAGCTGAGAGTCGGCCCTACCTCTATTTCAGAGTGATCCAATACGTGACTATGATCTGTCATGTATCGTCTCAACTGCGACACATGGAACATGTTGTGAACTCCCTCAAGTGTAGACAACAAGTCTAGTTGATAGGCTACTGCACTGGCCCTCTAAAAAATGGTAAAAGGTCCAAAGAATCATCAACTAAGCTTCCTGCCTCCACCAAAGCGAATCGTGCCCCGTGTCAGAGAAATCCTCAGGAACACCAGATCACCAATCTATCACAAAATAAGACCTCAACACAATTTTTAAAGCAAGAATCACAAGCAAGCACAATCTAAAGAACTAAAGTTATACCTCAAACTCCAACAGCCTCCGGTGGCTATCGGCCCAATGCGGTAGTCTGTCCTGCGCCACCCGAAGTCTATCTCTAACAAGCCTGACCTTCTTCGCTGCATCCACAATCATCTTCGAGCCAAGTAAAGCTCTCTCTCCAATATCATCCCAAGACAAGGGAGTGCGACACCTCCGACTGTATATAGCCTAAAATAGTGACATCTTTATACTGGCCTGGTAGCTGTTGTTGTAAGCAAACTCTACTAGATGGAGATGGACATCCCAAGATCCCCTAAAATCTAGCATATATGTGAGAAGCATATCCTCGAGAGTCTAATAGTCCTTCTGACTACCCATCCGTCTGAGGGTGATATGCGATACTGAACTTGAGCTGAGTGCCAAGCTAGCCTACAAACTCCTCCAGAAGTGAGAAGTGAAGCGACTATCCCGATCCGAGACTATGCTCATAGGAACCCGTGCAACCTGACGATCTATATCATATACATCTTGGTCAGCTTCTCCGTAGATAAATCTACCTTGAAAGGCAAAAAGTGGGCCGATTTGTTCAACCTATCAACGATGACCCAAATCACGTCTTTTCCTCCTAGAGATTGTGGAAATCCAGACACAAAATCAATGGCAATGTGTTCCCACTTCCACTCTGGAATGGGTAATGGCTGAAGAAGACCACCTGGCCTCTGCCTTTCTACTATCACGTGCTAGCACATTAAGCAGCTGGATATAAACTATGCCACGTTTCGCTTTATGCAATACCAACACACGTGCTCTCTCAGATCCCTATGCATCTTGTTGGCACTAGGATGCATAGAGTACTAAGAATGATGCGCTTCATGATGAACCTTCTCTCGCAGCTCTCCACTAGGCATGCACAATCTAGTACCGTGCCTCAACGACCCATCCTCGGTAATAGAGAAATCCTCCAACAATCCTGTATGAACCTTCTCTATGATGCTCCTCAGAGTCACATCATCAAACTATGTTGACGTGATCCTATCAATCAACTTAGACTGAATCTATAAGCCCCACATATGCATCTCCATCCCAGGAACTACTGTTTACAAGAACAAAAATATGTCTTTATTACAAACATAGAAAAGTGAGTATAAGAGTACAATTGATTTTTGGGGAAGTACAACTATAGGAATCTGATCAAAAGATGATCACTTTATCCCTTGGACAATGTGATATCGAAGACACGAGCCTCTGGAGGATGCAACAATACTTTAGCAGGAGATTATGATCATTCTTGATGCTTTGAGATTGTTTTGAAACTCTATTTATAGAGTTCTTGAAATAACTGTTTAGCAGTTATTCTGGGTTGCGCACATTTCAGGTTGCGTGCCTCCTGTTCACTTGTGCGAACGGTTGTACTAACTATTATGGACGCATGGCATTGTTTGATTGAGATGCGCGTGGTCGTAGGTAATGTAGTGGGCACGTTCTGCAAAGTTAGTGGCTTGCGTGCCATGTCACTCTGTTCTGAACACTGTTTGGTCACTTTGCGCGTGCTTCACCAGGTTGCACGTGGCATAATGTAGCAACTTGCGTGAGAGGTTATACCAACTGTTGTGGACGTGTGGCATCGTTTGATTGAGATACGCATGGTCATGGGCAGTGTAGTGGGCATACTCTGCGAAGTTGGTGACTTGCGCACCACGTCACCCTGCTTTAAACTAAGAGTTGATCAAGTGGCGCCAACTAGCCAGGCTGCGCATGGGCGCAACTCAACAACTGGCACCTTTGACTAGGTCTTCTGTGCTGTACTGATTAATTCTCGTGTGACACAGTAACTTGTGCGAACCAGCTGTCAGCATTAATTACATGCTGACAAAATCTTCTCGAGTGCCGTATTGCGCCAGATTCGAACAGATTTTCCTTGATCTCCGTGCTGTCAACTATCAGGCAATGATGATGCCGTTACAGCTTCTCGAGGAAGTGCACCACATGGCGCTTGCGCAACCTCACTCCTGCGTAATCAGACGTTGGCACAATGTGATGCTGCGTAACTTGATGCTTTGGCGCAATGTAATGTTTTGGCTCCATCTGATGATCGAACACTTTAATAGGTAGCGTAGCTTAATTTTTAGCCTCTACAAGAACCCCTTTAAAGTTTTTGAAACTTGAAAATACTTCAAAGTTTTGAAACACTTTGAATTATGTTAGTTTTGTTTGGATTGCGCCAGTTTACTGTCTGTGTTGCACCAGTCAACTCGAGCCTGATTCTTCAGCATGGATTGCGTAACTGTTTGGGCTATAAATAGCCGTACACTCTGTGCCTATCATTTTTCACTAACGTGACTTTCTCGAAACCCTACATCCTTTTCTTCTTCATAATCTCCTTTGACCACTTTGTCTCTTCTTTCCGATTCAGAAATGGCGCCCAGGAAATTCGAGTTTAAGAAAAAAAGGGCTTCACCGAGCCTTCATCTCGTGCTCCATCATGCAAAACGCAACGACATGTGTATCAATACATTCCGTCTTCGTCAAAACAAGAGACTGTCAACCCGGCCATTGAGGGTAAGCTCTTGATCATAGACCCGATCATCGATCACCTCATTTAGGGTTTGGCCAGCTCCTGACATCGTATACCCACTCTTTTTAGAGTGGGGCACAACTCATAACTTGCGACCCATGTTGGGCGACGCTTCAAAATCTGTATTGTATTTTGGACACAATTTTGATGCATTGTGCGGCAAGATGCGGCATAATCATGATTGTTGCGCAACCTGATGGCTGGGCATTCTGAGTGCGGCACAATGTGAGTGTCGCGCAACTTGACTAAAAAGAGTATTAAATACTCGGTTCATTCCCAACGATGAACCTATTTATGGGGCGCTCTTTTTTGAAACATCGTTTTCTTTTCTTCCTCGTTAAATGATACGTGCCCATTTATTGGGAAGACGAAGAGTCAGTGGGAACCGACCTTCACTGTATATATATATATATATATAGGTATGAGGTTGCAATCCTTCATCTTCATTTACTACTCGCATGGCGCCCAAGGAGAGGATGAAGAAGAAGGAGAACCTTACTGCTGATGGCGAGGCTTCTGAAGAGAAGTCGAATTCTGCACCTATGACGTATCTGCTGGAAGCCGACCCATCCCTGAGGGCGGAGAACTTCCTAAACTGCTTTGGCCTGACCCCAGCAGTCTTCGCTCGTTCCCAAGGTGGGCCATCGTCTTCCGAAGATCGTGGCACACTGGAACAGAGGGAAGGATTTCTCTGTCTTATGTATTACTCGGGGATCCACAATATAGAGGAGTTGAGCGCTACATTGCGCCAGGCTGATGGCGGGAAGAAGAAATGACATGACGTAAGATCGTCATTTCTACATAATGGCAATAGTGCCTTTTAGTGTATGTCTTTTTCTTTTCATTATGAAATGAAAAACAGTTTAACTTTATAAATCCTGGCACATTTGAACTTTTGTCGCATAACTGTGTTGACACGTCTTGATTTTGGGCATATGTGAGCTTTGTTTTGTTACTGTCTTGATATATGTCGCACTTTTTTGGTTCTGAGAACATCAACTTTCGAATATCATATGGTGCTTTTTTTTCGAAATATGCGCCTATAGACGCGCATAATGTTTCAACTTCAATTGCACATGAATAGTTGCGATAAGAAAAGAATATTACTGAATTCTTTTCCTCTTTTGGATGTTTGTAGGGGACCAACTGACGAAAATTTCCGGAACTGACATCGGTGATCTTGGATGCTATAAAGTTGAACCACTTTGACACACACATCAGAGAGCTCAGAACTCTTCAAGCTTAAAAGGGCTTCCTCGAGATGGTAGGAAGGCCCTTTATACACGAGAGTTGGACGGTGGAGACACATAATTAGGAATCGTATCACAAGGGTGATCTCATTCCTACTTCTCATGAAGGGTCGTCTTTTCTCCACCAGTTGTATTGATAGGAACTTTTCTTCGTGCTGCTACACTCTGTCGTTCTCCTCTCGTCTTTTTGAGAGAGAAGACCAAAGTTGATTCCGTTGCCTGGCTCGCTGCTTCAGGTTTAGTTGACAAGGAACTGGCACCAACAAGAAAATCCAAAGATGTAACAAACCTTCATTTGTTGTATCAGAATGAAAATCCGAGATGTAATAGATTTCCATTAAGATGTATCTATGTTTTTAAAGAAAGAATAAAGAATTATTCTCTCTTCTTTATGATTTGATTTGATGTGATCATATAGAGAATAGAATCCAGAGGTAATGTGGACGTGAACTCATTTTTTCTATAAATGATCTTCAAGTCCGCTGGGACATGAAGACAAAATATCCTGTCTAAAAAGACAATATCTGTGATAATACGGATTTATCATAAAGAAAAGACAACTTTTAAAACACCTGGGTTTCAAAATACGGAATTGATGATTCGAATAGACTCCACGGAGATTTTGAGTATTTATTATCTTGTGGCTTTATTTATGAAAAAGTAAATAAATGATAATAAATGCAGGCCCATTCATGAAATGAAGTAGAGATGAAAAGACTGGTGAATAAGCATGCCTTTTCAAGGAAAGGTCGCTTCAATTCTCGAGATAGACAATAAACGGAGACCTCTTTACGAGATGAAAGGAGATGAATGAATGAACATGCCTTTTCGAGGAAAGGTTGTTTCGATTCCTGAGACATACTTTTTCGTCTATAAATAGTGTAGAACTTTTCTGAGAACATCATTCACCCCTTTTCTCTCATTTGCAAATGTCTTCAGAAGATATGCCTAAGGAGACGGAAGTCATTCCGAAGATCGAAGATGCTCTCGACACTCCTTCCGATGAGCCTCCGCCGCCTACTCAGCCAGAAGTCAGAGAAAGCTCGGTTGTCCCTGGACAGAAGCAGGATATTCTCGCCAAACTGGTGGAGCCCGGGAGTACTGCTGAGGAAGAAGATCTGAGGAAAGCTGTATGAGAATTATTGGTGTCGTCCAACAATAATGTATTCGAGCTCCTTGCAAAATTTGTCTTCGATCAGGACGGCTCTGGTCCTCGTTAATTTTATGTATTTCCTTCCGTCTGAATTATGCAGTAAAAGAAATTTTATTTACATTCTGAGTCTCTGTGTTGACATCTCTTTGTCTTTAAACATAATATTTCTTGAAAAACTTGCCATCGATAGGCATCATGGCGACTCGACCATCCATACCAGTCAATTGATAAGCTCCGTTAGAAAAAACTTTCCTTACAATGTTGGGTCCTTTCCACTTCGTTTCAAATTTGCCTTTGCTCATATGCGTCATAGTCATAGGACGTCTGACGGTTAGAACTAGTTCTCCTTTCTGAAATGTTCGGACTTTGACTTTACGGTTGAAGGGTTTTGATAGACGAGCTTGGTATAACTCAATATGTTGTTGAGCTAGGAGCCGTTTCTCGTCAAGCGCTTCAAGCTCCTGAAGTCTCAGACGATCATTATTTTCGGTTGTGAGTTCATTGGCAATGGCAATCCTTAGGAAAAGGATCTGGATTTCCAATGGTAAGACGGCCTCGCATCCATATACCAAAGAGAAAGGTATGCAGCCTATAGAAGTACGTATAATAGTACGGTAAGCCCACAGACACTCTCCAAGCTTCTCACTCCAGTTCCGTTTGTTGGTAGAAACAAACTTCTTGAGGAGTTTGATGATGGTCTTGTTAAATGCTTCTGCCAACTCGTTAGCTGCAGGATTGTAAGATATAGAAGCAATATTATTGATCCTGTTGTCATCGCACAATCGAGTGAACTACTGACTGATGAATTGTGGTCCATTATCATGAATGATTCGCCGAGGAACACCGAATCTATAGATCACATGATGCTTAATAAAATTAATAACGTTGCTTGTCTTGACCTCAATTAGAGGTATAGCTTTAGCCCACTTTGAGAAATAATCAGTTATGGCTAATATGAACCGATGGCCTTGAGACGAGGGGGGGTTGATAGGATCGACGACATCCATGCCCCAAGCTTCAAAGGGCTAAGATGCTGCCGTCGGGTGAAGAAATTTTGATGGTTGATGGATGAAGTCAGCATAGATTTGACATGCTTGGCACTTCCTTGCATACTCGATTGCATCAGATATCATCGAGGGCCAATAGTAGCCCATACGACGAATACGATCCTGTAATTTTGGACCAGGTTGATGTGCGCCACAAACACCGTCATGAGCTTCACAAAGTATTTGTTTTTTTTCTTCTCCCGCAAGACAACGTAGGAGTAAACCGTCAAACGTTCATTGGTAGAGTGTCTTTGATTATAATAAAATCTGAGTGACCGTCGACGAATTGTTGTAGCCTCTTTAGGATCTTCGGGTAAGATATCATGGACCACAAAGTCTATGAAAGGAGTCTTCTAGTCTTCACTGATGGCACAAATTTCAACTGAATTGTTGAATTCCATGTTTGGGTTGTTAACTTCAATATTTAAGTTATTCTCGACACAAAATAACTCTCTATTAGTGATGACGATCATTTGTTGCCTTCTTATGGGAATTGCTAACACTGCTACAAGATTAGTGAGTGCATCAGCTTTCGTGTTACACGCTCGGCGTACATGCTCGATGAAGAAGCCTTTGAATGAAGTAGCCATCCTGATCGCTGCATCATGATATGGAACTAGATCTTGATGTCGAACTTCGTATGTGCCTCTAACTTGATTGACAATCAGTTTGGAGTCTCGGTAAACTTTAAGATACTCAATATCTAATTGTTTAGCCAATTGGAGACCAATAAGTAGAGCGTTGTATTCAGCCACATTATTGGAACACGACTAATCTAAAGAATAAGCTCTTTGAATAGCTAACCCTTCTGGTGAGACGAGGACGATTCCAACTCCAGCAACAATAGCACCTTTTGGTCCAATTCTGGATGCACCATCAAAGAAAAGAGGCCATGTAAGAGTTTCTTCTGAAATCATGTTGGACTCTAAAGTTTCATCTGGAATCTTGTCGTAGAGTTTAGACGTTTCGGAAATTGGATGAGCTGCGAGAAAGTCAGCAAGGGCTTGACCTTTAACAGACTTTTGAGGAACATAAACCATATCATATTATGCTAACAATATGGCCCATATTGCAAGCCTGGAATTGAGTGTACTGGGCTTTTTCATCAGGACCCGGAGAGGGTTAACTCTAGAAATAACATGAATAGTTTGGCCAGTGATATAATGTCTCGTCTTTTGAACAACAAACATCAAAGCTAGACATTCTTTTTCCACTGGAGTGTACCGATGCTCAGCTTCGATCATTGTACGCCTAAGGTAATAGATAGCCTGTTCATGACTTTCTTTATTCTTCTGAGCTAATAAAGCACCTAGGGAATGGTACATTGCTCCAACATACATCAGAAAGGGTATTCCTGGCACTGGAGGCACTAGAACTGGAGGGTTCATCAAGTACCGCTTTATGTCTTCAAATGCTTGTTGATATTCTTTAGTCTAAATAAAAGACACACCTTTCTTCATAAGTTGAGTAAACGGTCTACATCATCCAAAGAGATTTGAGATGAATCTTCCGATATACGCAAGCCGTCCCTGGAATCCTCATAGCTCTTTTAGGTTGCGTAGAGGATGCATCTCTTGAATGGCTTTGATTTTCTTAGGGTCAACGTGTATACCTTTAGAGGTAATAACGTATCCAAAAAATTTGCCACTAGAGACTCCCAGGAATAACTTGGTGGGATTCATCTTGAGTTGATGCTGGCACATTAGATCGAAAATAGTTCTCAAGTCTTGAATATGGTCTTATTTTAGACGACTTTTGACAGCAATATTGTCAACTTAACATTCAACAGTCTTTCGTAAATGATCACGAAAGATGGTACTCATGGCCCGTTGATAAGTTGCACCAGCGTTCTTAAGACCAAATGGCATGACAGTGTAGCAATAGACTCCAAGAGGAGTACGAAAAGATGTATGTTTCTCATCTTCCGGATACATCTTGATTTGATTATATCCTAAAAATCCATCCATAAAGGACATACGTTCAAATTCGCAAGTATTGTCGATCATGACATCAGTGATTGGAAGAGGGAATTCGTCTTTGGGACAAGCTTCATTAAGGTCTCTGAAGTCGATGCAGACCCGAACTTTCCCTGTTTTCTTCAAAATTGGGACAACATTAGCCATCCAGTCCGGATGTTGTTCTTCTCTGACGAAACTGCAAGTGATGAGTTTTTTTACTTCAGCTTCTATGGCATCCATCATGTCAGGTCGAAACCGACGTTGTTGCTGTTTGACTGGCTTCGCATTTGGCAGAATGTTAAGCTTGTGGCTAGCGATCTGAGGATCCAATCCCGACATGTCTTCATAGCTCCAAGCGAATACATCAATGTGTTCCCTAATGAGTTAGATCAGTTCTTGTTTATCCGTTTCAGGGAGGCTTTTACTGACAAATATTTATTTTGGAGAAGTTTCATCTCCAACATTGACTTGAACCAACTGACCTTCACTAGGTGGCTCACGTTGTTCAAAGAGAAGCTCCCATGGAGTATCCATCCTTTGTGCCCATGGATCAGATTCAGAGGCTTCGGCAAAGTCTTCGTCATCTTCCGAGAACTCGACAGTTACCATATTGGAAGATAGAGTCACACGATGGACGTGCCATACGCTGGTGTCTGAATCCCATGAGATAGAATCAGAAGAGTCAGATCATTCTTCTTTCTCGGATTCGGAGGCTTCTGGAGTCGGAATTGGTGAAGTTTAACCTAATCCCCGCTTTGTTTTGCTGTAGTATTGTTGTGATTTTTCTTTCGGAGTAGGAATACGAGTAGGAGTTCGCCTTCCTTTGTCGCCAATGAGACCAGCTTTAAAATTATAGCCCATCTTTTAAATGATATCTTTTGATTGCTGACTATAACGACGTAGTTGAGGTCTTCCATTATCGTGATTTTCTTCTTCACTATCGGGCGTGATCTTCTGTTCCGTTCCTTTACTAAAAAGTATAGGAAGTTCACCTTTCTTCTTGGAAGGAACTAAGCAGAAGGAGCCCTATGGTAAGTGGTTCGAAGTTATCTAACATTTTTAAATAACATCGAGTATAATAAAGAACATCAGTATATTGTAAAGGAGATGCTACTTTATTGATTTGTACATCATCATTTACAACATGATTCTTAGCCTTAACAGAAGGCTTAGTAAGGTTGATAACCAGAGGAGGAGCAAAAGAAGGAGAAGGTTTGTTACAACGATGGTCGATAACAAGAGGCTCAAAAGAGGTGAGCTCCCTTTGTTCCCTTTCTACAGCAGGAGGATGTTTGTTATGAGAGGAAAGATGTATAGTCAACGTCTGAAAAAAAGAGGGACAAGTAGCACGTCCTTTGACGGGGATCATGAGAACATCTTTTGAAGTATGTATCTAATCTTCCTCACTATCCATCGCCAATACAACTTTCATGAACTCCTCCTTGTACATCCGAGAGTCCGTAAAATACGCTTCAATGCCCCTGAAAGGATTTAGGTCGGCTACTTCCTTTTGGACTTCTCCATTGACGTCCAGATATTTGAAGCATTGATGTAAAGTGGATGGTACATGGTTATGCTCATGCAGAAAGAGTCTTCCCAGCAAAGCATTGTAAGGGCCGTGATTATCGATCACGTAGAAAGTAACATTTGTACGAAGATTGCCTATTTGAACTTTCAGGCGGATCTTTCCCAAAGGTTCACTTCTTCCAGAATTGAATCCCAAGATTGTCGTGACGGATGTTGAAAGATTGTGTACATGAATATTCAATGCATCTAGTAGAGTCTTTGGCATGATGCTAAGTGCAGACCCAGGATCGATCAAAATGCGATCAACCTTCATGGTATCGACATATCCCGTGAAGTAGAAAGGTCGGTCACGACGATTATCTTCCAACATCATATCATCTTGTGTAAAGGTGATGTTTGGCATCAGCTCCATCACACTATGACAATGATGGCATGTTATAGGCTCTTCCTCTGGCTTTTTGAGGAATATTAGACAAGTATCAGCATGCATCAAAGCTTCACTCAACGTTTTCCGAGTTTCCTTCGAAAGACGAAGTAGCTCAAAAATTAACAATCTTGGCGGGGTATTAGCCAGCTGAGCCAGTATATCAAAGTTATACGGCTTCTCAAGTCCCAAAATTTGAGCCTTCTTCAATACTTTATCAAAACGGACATGCTGTTTTCCTTTGTCAGTTGTCGTCGGTTTGGGAAGAGCGGTTTGGGAAGAGTTGGCTCTATTGGAGGTGATGAAGCTGATGGACTATTGACAGCAGGAGAAGATGGTGCTTGAGGAGCCTCCAGAGCTGGAGTAGGGTTTTCTTGACCTTCTGAATAGTCTCTTAGGTAAGGTTTCCCAGACCTGGTACCAGTTAAGACTTCTTCTTCGGATACAGGCTCAAAGGACACCATATTGCAACTTTTTGCCTGGATCTTGTTTCTGGAAGGTTTTTTTTGGCAAGATGGAGAGTTTGTCCAATATCCCAAACCAACCCGAGATTGGTTGTGAGAAAGACATAGGAAAAGAGGTACAGGAGATCCCCTTTCCATGGTTCAAACCAGAAGCCTTTTGTAGATCATATCCTATTTTCATCATTAGATCATAAGACTATGGACTATACAGATAGAAAGCTGGTTGGTATTTGGCTTCTGATTTTGACAATATTGTCTCAGCAGGGGAAGAAGAAGAAGGATTATCTGCTGCCGAGATGAAGATAGCGGTTAGAGGTGGTAGACAATGCTCACCGAATGAAATCATATGACATGATTTATTTTTAGTAGCCTTCTTAGACTTGGTAGAAGAAGATGGTGTTTCGAAGTCCGCCACTAAATCTGGATGGATCCATATAATTTTTCCTTTTCAGTAGACAGAGGAACAAGACCATCAGTTCGTATAGGTGGAAGATTAACAAACTCCAGAGTAGTTCTCGGGATGGGGATGACACCGTCCTGCACAAGTTGAGCTAGAAAATCTCCAAACTGTAAAGAGATGACATTAGCCGTTACAGTTTTCTCGTCTTGTTGGAGAGTAATTGCACCGGAATTGACCATCTCCTAAATTTTACCCTTGAGCACATAGCACGCTCGAGTTGGATGTCCAATAAACCTGTGGTAAACACAATATTTAGGATGGTCAGTCTTACCAACTTCATCTGGCCGTTTTGGTTCTGATAGTTAAAGTTTATTGGTCTTGATTGTCACGCCCCGCTCCCGTAGGAGCGATCGTCCTCACTAAGGCGTGATGCCGCACGAGCCTAGATTGCGCTCGTGCAAGGCGGGTTCCATAATAGCCGATTACAGCGGCTGCGACAGGGTCGTCGCACAGAAGTCCCATACAGAGACATTGAATATGCCAGCAGAAATTTATAACAAAATATAAGTTATTCAAAGATGCATTTTATTGATATTGAAATAAGGATTACAATAGGGCGCAAGGCCAAGATTACAAGTCACTCAAGCTCACTCTTCTCACATTACAAGTCACTCAGCTCTCTCTCATCTCTCTATACAAGTCTCGAGCCAACGGATGCTTCAAAAAGCGACGTCCACACATTATATCCCGTATAAGTCTTGACTCCACGCGGACACACGCTACGAATTTCCAAGGAACTCTGTGCCTTGATGCATCCAAGCGAGCTCCGCACTACGAGCTTCTACCTGTGCCTGCACATGAAAACTGTGTGGGTGTCAGTACTCAACTGTACTGGTGGAATGAGCTCCTCGCCCACCCATACAAAATCGACACGTTCATTTACTTTGTGCAATATAACCCTTTTGATTGTCTTTCTTCTCTTGTCTTAGGATCAGTTTTATGACCGACGCCTTGGCCTATTTTGTGTCTCTAGACCATCCTGTGCTTGCAATAATAACGTTAACCTATCAAGTCGTATTTTTCTTACGGCCCAAAATCAGAGATGCGACTACGCGATAGTACCCAATTTTCTTGTGACCGTGCTACAAGTCCAATGTGTCGTGCCTCGCAACTCAGTGTGACTTAACCATATTGCCGTCTCGCGGCCCTTGCTACTTTAATCACCAACTGACCCAATCAAGACTTGCGGGTTAAGTGTCACTCGACCGACTTTGTCTTACGGCGTTTTCCGACTTAAACTCAAGATGACTCAAATCTAACTTGTGCTACTTATATGCCAACACTTAAGACTCGACGCCACAATTCGTGCCGAAGCACGTCGCTTACGTTGACACCAAATCTTAGGTCCTAACATTGTGTTCTAACTTTACACACATTCAACTGACTCAATCCAAAGGCACACACGCGGATTGTCGCCCGTGCCGACCCATCTATATGAATTGGTCACTAACATCACAAGCTATCATGGACTATAGCCTTGCTATTCGGCGACCCTTTCAACGCAAGTAGCTAGCCCTGCTGAAAGTTCCCGAATAACCCGAGCGGTTCATCCAGCTACGGCTATACCATATTTCCCTCCAGGATGACGTGGTCCCATGGCACCCAGGGTTGCCGCTCGTAGAACCTCTTCCTTGTCGACAAGTTGTCTAATGACCATGCAAGACTCGACTCGAACTGACACCTCACACAGTCATTCTTCTTCTAGTGTTACCATTTCTTTCAGGGCCAAGTTCAATACTTCTTACATCTAAGACTGCCTCGACGATCCATGGTCGCGAGCATTCTTCTTCTTTGCCCTATCATTCCATACAGTTTAGGAATGCCTATTTGAAATCCTTTTTTTCCAAACTCAATAAATCAACCGTGGCTCGTGCCTTAGAAACACTAAGTCCGTGACATCATGCCTTATGCCAATTGATGTTATGAGTGAAACTATCGTCTAAGACACTTTATACGACGGGCCTTAAGGTTGTGAAACCAAGTAATTTCGACAACCGCAGAATACGCGGGACAGTGCTTAGAATGACTTTGATAGCCTAACAAAACTTATACTAAATCAATCGCACAACAACTCGACAAGCAAAAGCTGCGTCAAGCATCGCATCGCGGAAACGTACCGTGCATGTGTTCGACTTTTGAACGACCAAGTCATTTGGGTGTCTAGACTTATGTCACAAGCCGTGCAACGCAACTTAACTCATGGGGCAAGCCAAGGCTATGCCAAGCCTTGGACGATGGGACCGTGCATGCTTTATGAAGCATTTATGCGGGTGACGCCTATGACTTAGGCTAACTCTTAGCTTTGCGGCAAATACCAACTTTCTTTCTCCTAAGCCACGGGATGATGGATTGAGTGTCATTTTCAAAGTACGCCGTGCACCAACTCTAAGTCGACCATTGGACCTTTCCATATTCTAACTCAATTCGAACCGTCGAGATTATTTCCTTATCTATGTGGATTCGTCTCTTTTATTTATCAAGCCTACTTGTGTAAGTTGAAAACATGCGATTTATTATGTGAAGGCTAAGATGAGGCGAGTTCACCGAAACTACCCCACCTGAGCGAGGAGTCGCCTCGACCGAACGATGTCTTCGAGTTGCCGTTGCAAGGCTAAGTCCGAACGTCGTCGACGTTCCGATTCCTCCGATTGACTGAACGGGATGGGGCACTACATCATACACCACTCAAAAAAAGTTTCGTCCTCGAAACTAACTGAGTACACTTATCGACTTATAACTTGATTCAATATTCAAGGACTCTCGCACACACTACTCCTATGCGTTTCTTTAACTCGAGCTACGCTCGTGCTATGGTTATCTTTCTCCTCGAACAACTATATCTCAACTTAGGTAACTTACTCTCATCGTACACACGGACAACTTAGTTCTAGGCAAACCATCCAATCAACCAATATTCAAGTTTGTCTCAATCTAATGATCGCATTACCACCAATCTTTTCCTTGAAATACGACTTCAAAATCTTCGATCCTTTTCCATTCCTCTAGTCTTACTTGATTCAACGTATCACTTAGTTGGATTGTGCACATATTCTAGGCGTCCCCAAAATACTTACATTTCAGCCAAGCCTCGTGATAGAGAATCCGCCATCACCACTCGATTCAGATCGTGTACATATTCGGGCGTCCCTAATATACGTACATGTCAACTGAGCCTTGTGAGCGGTGCCTCCACGATTCCTATCTCTTTGCGTCGGGACGTCTGCCTAACTGCTAGGCTATGTCTTTTTCTAAAGTCATCCGTCATTATTGGAATCATAGTTCCCAAACAACAATATCAACACTGACCCCATCCTAAGGACAAACCAAATTGATAGTACGGGGTTTTTCTACCCAAGCTTGCATCACTCCGATTTCTAAACTTCGAGCATAGATTTTCTACACACATCCTAACATTCGTCGCATGGGGTCCGAGTCATTCAGCAAAGCCATCCTATCGTAAGTTCACTCAACCAAATCTTCGATATATCAATATCGCTCGTCCACAAGCCAGTTCGCATAGTCTCTCTCTTCGAACACGTTAGACATAATTCGCCTATCAATTCTTCCAAGTCAAACACGCTATGACATGATTCATCGCTAAACCATAATTCACATTTCATACCCCCTAAGTCATTTACCCAATTCACGTAATCGATCACAAGGTCGTCTGACTTAATAATATGTTATGCCCCGATCTCACGCGAGTCAGATTATCCACGGTGGGTATGAATCAACATGCACGCTCCCGCGGGATAATCAACCTTATCGGGACGTAATTCTTGTTTTGCGTCTAGACTAATTCATTCTCGATACATAGATTGGATCTATTCAAACCTCAAGTTTACTCAATCATCAATCGCAAGTCCAAACATCCTCGAATTTTTCTTCGCATCAAACCAACAATTCGAAGCAATCTAAATTGCCATGTCCCGATTTTTTGAGTTCGATCATTCCCGCGACATGAATCACCATGTCAGCGCTCACGCAGAACGATCACCCCATATCCGATATAACGCATGTGCGAGGCTGGAGTTGCGCTCGCACAAGACAAGATCGTCGACGTTGTGGTTATCAACGCAATCATCAAGACACGATTGTGTTCATCCAACATTCATTTCAACCAAAGTCCTAATTATTGAAACCATCAGAACGATAACACTTGCACTATCGTAATTTACCGAGTCAGAGTACTCCCGAGTTATCGCATATCGATCTTTGATACGCCTCAAAACCATCGATCACATGCGTAACCTAACGATCTTCTTTTGCAACGAATTTCGAGTCCTGCGAATGATGCTAGCGTTCGACTGAATAATCTCCACGACATTTAAATTCAAGTTCGATCATTATCTCTCGAATCATTCATAACGTAAATATACTCAAACCCAAATTTGCGTATTGTTCATTCGTCTATCTTAAGTCATTGACCAACGTATTTCCTCAATTTGTATCATTCCTTGCTAACTCAAATCATCTAGCAACATCCATCTTGATTCCTTAATGTTATTCTTAAATATTTGAATCAATTCCAAGCATGCTATCATCCAATCGTGCTAACTTTTCGTATACCATATTATCAATTTCCTCGATCGAGTCATCCGTTCGCACACCTTAATATTTCTTCGATTCAGTTTCACCTTGTCACGACCCGTACCAGCTTTTCGGATGCAAGCACGTGAGCAAGTCAGCTACGTATTGAGCGGACTCCAGCCTATCTAGAATACGTAAACGCTGTCAAGGCTATGGTATTGCCAAATCATGGCAATGCAATCTATATCTCAATCCACAATAAGATTATAAAGCATGAATGAACACTATGGGTCGTGGTCTGTAGCCCACTGGCATATGTCCGATAAGACTCCAAAAAATATAACAAGAGTCTCTAAACTGAATCAATAAGCAGGATATCTCATGATAAGGAATGTAAAGCACAAAAGGATAACAATGTAATATCACTGACAAATACCTGAATCTCGCAAGCAATATCGTAATCATCGAAAATCCACAAGTGTCATAATCACCCGCCATCCAGAACTGCTAAATAACTCCTTGCAATCGCTAAACCTGAAGAGATCATTAGGTCCTCAGGGGACATAGCAAGATACATAAAAATATGCCTATCTAGCAGTTTAATCATGCATAAACTATAAACATGATATAAGCAAGGAACGAGACATACACATGGCAAGAAACAACGACCAAAACTGCTAACAAGTGACTATCGACAAGTGGCTACTGACAGGTGACAATGAACTGGAATATAAGAACACAACTGCACGTAACTGAACTGTGGATGAACAAGTGAACTCGATATCAATGGAATACCAAACCCTCGCCTCGAGTGGACTCGCAGGTTTGAACTAATCACTAACCCTCGTCCCGAGTATGGACTCTCTTGTTAGTTCAAGACAAGGCACCCTTGTCCGAGTGTGGACTCTCAGGTGCAAATAAATGACATTCTCGTCCGAGTGTGGACTCACGAATGTAAACAGATCAAGACAAACACCCTCGTCCTGAGTGTGGACTCTCTGGTGCAACTGGTCAACCCTCGTCCGAGTGTGGACTCTCTAGTTGAGGAACGATAACAGGAAGTTGCAGTTCAATTTCACGTACTCGTTCCAAGACACGAATCAGTCGAGGCACAGGTAAGACCAGGTATAACTTATTCAAGACACGGGTAAGGACAACTCTAGCATGAACTATAAAGTAAACAAGCCTGGTGTAACTACACTATCTAATCATGAAGTTGATATACAAGCAAGATGATAATCTAGTAAAACATGGAACACAAGAAAACATAGATAAACTCACATCAACTAGAGAATAAGATGATAACATATGAAAATAGGAAAAACATAAGCATGAAAATAAACTGTAGGGGGAGGCAAGGTATACTTGCCTGGTGGTAGCACGAAGGACCATGAATATACCGTCAACTTGTAAGCCATAAAGTCCAATCTCACATCTGTCTCCAAAAGCTGAAATAGATTTACCAACGTGTTCAGATTAGTCAAATTAGCTAGAATTGCCTCTCCTTAAGTCCAATTCTGGACATAGGGGTAAAACGGTAATTTTGAACTAAAACGATGTCCGTCGTTGGACCGTTTTGTACCAAAAACGTGCCAAAGTCAGTGGTCCCTAAAGTCATCAAACTATATGTCTACGGATTTGTTTTGATGATACGAACCCAATGGTATGTCCAATTTTGGATTCCGATGGACCGTGCACAAATTGTCCGTTGAATCGGATCGTGGGGCCCACAAAACGGTAATCCGATCAACTGTCTCAGAATCGGACCAAACTTGGCATACAGGACCAAAAAATGATACAGTCTTGTTGGCGCAAGTTTCGTCTCGAGCTGACAAACGTGCATGAAGTAATTGGGAAATTTGTAAAGAGACCGATACGGTAAATTTCGACGGATACACATCAAATTCGTCGTGCACACGCAACCAATTTGAATTCCGTCAAAGCTCACACGTCCACGAAGCGATACGCACCATTCGATTTTGGTCGTGACCACGTCGTCTTTTGGCGGGACGCACGTAGTATCGGAGGAATTTTTTATATTTTAATATTTTAAAACAGTTTTTCGCCAATCTTTGGAATGATTTTCAGCACACAGTTGTCGGAATCGACTTCTATAAGAAAGGTTTCATCGCCCTATATATTACCTAAGACTCTTTCAAAATAGTTTTGGATAATTTCTAGGTGTGTTCGTAATCTTCCTTCCACACTAGAGGTTGGGATGAATCATTGTCCTGTTAATGTGCAGACTTTTGCTCAACTTTGTCAAGATCACGGACAGCAGGGTGCGTCTAAATATGAATTGTTTGAAGGAACTTAAAGGTGTATAAGTTGTCTTCGTACCTGAGAAACCCGTTCGTGAAACGGGTGGATGAACGAGGCAGGAGAAAACATCAGCACGAAGTAGGCATGTTGCTACACGCAACTGCTGCTGTCGTTCCTCGGTTCGCGGTTGCGGTTGCCATCTTGGCGGCCGATGACTGACTTGGTCGGCGCACGGCGTGCTGATGGCGCACGCAGGCCGGTAGTCACCACGGGGGCGTGAGTTAGGGTTTAGGTTTCTTTTCCTCCCGTTCCTCTCGATCGATCTCTCTCTATATATATATATATATATATATATATATATATATATATATATATATATATATATATATATATATATATATATATATATATCTTGGGCTGGGCTTGCTGGGTTTTAAGGTTGCTAGGCCGGGCTGGG
>JANAVB010034118.1:0-37468 GCA_029216955.1 Iris pallida
ATAGGGGCCTATATGTCTTAGTAATGCATCGTTCCTATGGTAATAGAATGTATTAATAGATGGTTAATAGGAAGATAATAGTTTGAGCATACCTATAGCCTATGATCAGTTCCTTTTCATCCTTAGTTAAGACCACTTTAAAATAGGTCCAGTCCCTTGGATATAGGTTCCAGTCCATATTTTATTGAAGTTCCATTACCGCCGTACAGCAGAGCAGTGTTGGAGGTATTCCTAGATTGACACTATTTAGATCCGTTTATTATTCCAGTGTTAGGAAGTGTTACCTTAGATATTGGGTAGGTTAGAGGCTCTAGTAGGAGTACTATCGATCTTAAATTTCGAGGACGAATTTTCTAAGGTGGGTAGCACCCAGTTTTTCAAATGAGGGTAATTTTGAAATTTCGTGTTTATATTATTTAATAATGATATTTAATTCATGATATAATTTTTGGTGATTTTAAATTATTTTAAAATTATTTAAATCAATGACTTGTGGTTTTGACATTTTGCTAGTGAAACCCTAGAGACTGTTTGACTTAGAGCCTAATCATGTGATTATGATATTTTAATATCATTTCTGGCCTAAGGATATTTTTGCATTTGACCTCTTTGAATTATTTTGATATTATTTTATTATTTATGATATTGTTTTGGGATTATTTGAGTCGGGTTCGAATTTCATCTCAATCCGACTTGTAACGGGGACCCGGGGTAACTTAGACTCTAGTTGGACCCATGCATTAGTTAGCCATGGCCCACATTTTAATTAGTCATGTTAGAAAGATTAGTCATAATCCTAATTATTAGGTTAACCATTTAGAGTTTTTATTTTGACCCTTTTACCCCCAAACCCTAACCAAAATTGTTTTAAACACTTGTAACTAAGGGAGGGGCAAACTTGTAATATTCAATGGGGGGGTAACCATTATGGCCGGCCCTAATAGGACTCCCATCTCATTTCTTTTCTTTGAGAAGTCTTCTTCCCCAAGTGCTCTCAAGTTCTCCCAAGGAAGAAGCCTTTCTCCTTGGATTTTCTCCTTTAGGTAATATTTCCTTCTCTTTTATTTCTCCATTTTGCATTTAGGAAAGTTTTAACCATAGGAATGACCCCCATTGTTGTGTCCCTATTTTGTGTCCTCTTGTGTCCATTATGTGTCCTTTAGGGATTTCTATTGTATTATTGTTGTGTCTTGTGTTCATGGGAAAAACCCCCAAACTTGGACACACTTTATATTTAAAATATTGATTAAATGAATTAATTCATATTAAATCTCAGATCTGAATATGTAGAGATGTGTTCTTGAGTACTTTACATTTCATTCATGTATCTCTTATAGATGTGTTCATGTAACATATATAGATTTGTGTATATATATATATATATATATATATATTTATTTATATATATATATATATATATATATATATATATATATATAATCAAAATATATATATATATATATATATATATATATATATATATTGTAAATATATATTGTAATGAGAGTGTATATATATCTATATATGTAATAAATGGTTCATGATGATTATATAATCAAGTTTGTGAGTGTGGTTCCTCATATTATTATTGTAATTATTGTTGTGGATAATTAGGATATATATTGTGTAATCTTTTGGCTCAAACTATCTAAATTCGTCATGATTTTTATCCACGTTTTTAATTTCAGCCCTAACTTAGAAATGTCATAACTTCTAGCTCAAAGCTCGGTTTAATCTCCCGTTTTTTTTAAAAGAAGCGTATTGAAGTTAGCTTTCCAAAAACATGTATTAATAGGCCTAATTCTTTCTGTAACTTTCTGGAGAATTATTTGAGTGTCAGCTGTACGAAAGACAAACGCGTTCTCGGTGTTTTCGCGATTCCGGGAGTTTCCGGAAACGAAAACGCGATCCGTTTAAAGTTTCGGAAAGCTAACACATAGATCTATAACATACTTTAATCCTAGATTTTAATTCATGCTGAGATGGTACAGTATTGATTATTAGTAGGAGTTACTATTCGACATATGCATTTTGTGCACCCTTGTGTGTAATATAATGTTCTATTTGATTTTAACCCATGTTAATGTATATACATTATGTAATTAAATAGAGAATGCAAGCATGAGTAAATGTTTAAATAAATGATGTATGAGGTGTAAGTATCCTATCTAATGTAAGCATGTATAAGTATGGCTTGTAATGAATATGTAGGTTCCATAGTATGTAATGTATGGTGCATATAGTAGTGCAAGAGAATAAATGAATGATGAATGAATGCAAGCATGAATGTAATGTAATAATAGATGTAATGTATGCAATATACAAGTTAATGAGATGTAATGTTCTATGTTAACACAAATCCTATATTACCTCATGTACCCCTTACACTATGTTGACACTATCACACTTGACACTTTGTTCACTTACACTTTGACAATCTTTGATATGTATACACTATGTATGCCCATTTAACCCTCACTTGCCCCTTTGCCATGTTCACATACACACACATAGCCTCTTAAATAAGTATTTATGAATATAGTTAACTTAGCTATGTATGTATATTATATATATGTTAGCATATTGTGTTGTAATATATAAGTTTATATAACCATTTGAAATGCCATGATTATAGACCTAATGTTGAATACCAATATATGCATGTGTATATATGTGTAGACATATATAGCTTAAAGTAATAGATTACCTAGTGTATATCCAATGTGAATTCTTGCCTATTTGAGTATTGAATAATTGCATGCTATATAGAGTTGGGTGTATGTTGGCTTGTATAGCCTTGTATTGATGTGTGCTTGCTAGGATAGTCTTGGTTAGGCCTAGTAAGACTTGCTGGGTTAGGACATGACCTAGTTTGACCTAGTTTGACTAGTGCAGTTGACCAGAGTTGACCAAGGGTTGACTTTGGCCTAGTTTGACCAAGATTCATGTATAATGCATTGTAGTGCTCTATATTACCCTTCTGGACATGTTGTGACTTGTGCTGTTCTAATTAGGAGCCAGACACCTCTCCTCGGACAGTATCTTTACCTTGGACATTCAGATATCAGGCGAGTACATTCTCTGATCATTTCATATCTTGTTTAGAATTATTTTCCTGCTTTAAATTACTTTACTTGATATTGTCACATTGGTCACACGGATTGGTACTATATGGATCTTTTCATGAGATGTTATCCCCCTCAGGAGCATCGGATACTGCATGTTTTGTGCGTTTCACGAATCATCACGTATCTCTATGCTTCCTCTGATTCACGAATCGCTTGTGACACATGTACTCTCATGTTCACAGAGCCATCATGAATCACCTTCACGTATCACTCATTTTATGAGCCATGTAAAGTTTCACGAATCTTAACATAACTTGAACAGATCCTTGTGTATTGATTGGGGATGGGGGAGTAGAAATAGACATGTGAATATTATCCAAGTAGCTGTAGTCATGAATCACTCTCTTAGCTGTAGTCATGAATCTCCTATGCCATTCACATGTTTATATTTTACTCTGACTCACTAGTCACTGTTAGTTCTCTATGTATAGTAGATATTTCTATTACAGTTCTCTTTCTCTGTTTACATACTGTATTTCCTTCAGATCCTGTATCTTACTTTACTGCATGATTATATTTTCTAACCTGCTATGATCTGTTGAGATGTACTGTGCTCGCTCCAGTCCTGACTGGACCCGTTGATAAATTTTACAGATAGCCTGGAGGTTGCCTACTAGCCTAGAGGAGACAGTAGGGGTTGCATAGATAGCTAGGGTTTTTGCCTATAGTTTATTTTCAGTCATCTTGAGTTGTATTTATGGATTACTGTATTTGAGTTTTGAGATGTATTCTGAGTTTGTATCTTAGACACTTAGACTTCTATCTGTTGTATCTCTTTTCGATTTCATGTTTTATCTATCTTCCTTTATGCTCTACCTTAGGTGTGATTGAGTTTACATTCTGCTATGCCACCCCCATTCAGAGAGTATAAACTGTTTAGTCTTATACTGTTAGATGCATTGAGACCTAGGACAGCGTTCTACCGCCGACACTGCGGCGTAGGCTGGGCGTTGTTACGTTCTCGTGCCCTAACTCTAGGGTGCGGGTCGTGACACCTACATATGGGGGGGTAAGTCAGAGAATGCACTACAAGTCTCAGGGCCTTATGCGCCCAAGTTCATCTTGCAAATTGGGCCGGTTAGCCCGGAGCCCAACCCAGGCCCGGACCGGCCCGCTGTCAAATCAGCCCGGCCCGGCCCCCCACCCCCGAACGGGTCGGGTCGGGCCTTCCCCCCAAGCCCGAGCCCGGCCCGACCCGACCAATTTTTTTTTAAATGCAGTTTAGGCCCGGCCCGAAGCTCGGCCCGGTTGGACCGGCCCGAAGCTCGGCCCGGTTGGACCGGCCCGAAGCCCGGCCCGGTTGGACCGGTCCAGCCGACCGTTGGGTTAGCCGTTGGATTTTTTTTTTTAACTGCAGCCGACCGTTTGGGGGGTCTTTTACCAAAATGCCCCTCCCATATAGCCGTTTTTAAAACGTTGGGAGGGGCATTTTGGTCATTTTGGGCCCAAAATTACCAAAATAACCCTGAAAATTTCCTATAAATATGCCAAAAATTCCATTTTTCAAACACAACTCATTCCAAACATTTCTCTACATTTCTCTACGGTGTTCTACGGCTTTCCCCCCCAGTGCTCTGGTGCTCTACAGCTTCCCGATCTCCCTCCCAACTCCATTCTGGCTCTACGGCTTCCCGATCTTCCTCTCAATCTCTTACTTTTTTCTAACAAAGTTTTACTTTATTTTATTTTATATATGGCTGGTGAAGGTTCAAACCCACCTGATCTTGCTGGACTGACTTACCAATTTTTTAATACTTTTTTTGACGGTACTGAAATTCCACCTGAGCAAGTAGCAACCAATCCGATTCCGGAGGGGTTCCAACCATCTCCTCCGGAAGTCGCTAGTTCTACCCAACGTCCTGAAAAGAAAAAAAGGTCCAAGTATTGGGAATATTTTACTTTGATTTTTGAAACTAATCCTGATGGTTCGCTTGTTTTAGATGCCAAGGGTGAACCAATACCGTACAAGGCGCAATGCAAGAAATGTTGCAACCAGTACGCATGGAAGAAGGGCGGTCGCACCGGGACCATATCCAGACACTACGACACTTGCTACGGGAAGGACACACTTCAAGCGTCCCAAACCCAAATAAGCTTTGGCGCCACCGGTTCTTCAATGGGTAACTTTACTTACTCAGCTGCTCGGCATAAAACTAAATTAACTAAACATATTATTCGTGAAGAACTTCCTTTCACGACGGGTGAAAGCGAATCTTTACGAGATTATGCATCAATTTCTCTAAACCCCTCCTTTACTAGAGTGAGTAGACAACAAGCTCGAAATGAGGTTATTCGTCTCTTTAACGAGCGGAAAGCCGCTTTGAAAGCGGATTTTCAAAATGTTAGTAAGTTGTCTATTACTTCTGATATTTGGACTATTAAGTGGAGTTATGTTTACATTTGTATTACTGCACACTATATAGATGCACAATGGATGTTGCAAAAACGCATCATCTGTCTTAAAATTATAGAATGTCCACACACGGGCGCTATAATTTCAAGTGAGATTTCAAAACACGTGCGTGAATATGATATTCACCCTAAAAAATTTTCTCTCTCTTTGGACAATGCATCAAACAATACTGCTGCTATGTCTTCTTTGTCAGTGATTTTTCAGCCTATTTTAGAAGGTAGACTTTTGCATGTTAGGTGTGATTGCCATATAATTAACTTAGTTGTTAAAGAATGTTTAAAATTTTTTGATCCCCATTTAGACACTCTGCGACAATGCTTGCTCCACCTAAACTCGTCTCCAAGTAGACAACAAAGTTTTGCATGTACGTGCGCACATTTTGGTATTACTTTTAGAAGATTTGTGAAGGATATACCAAATAGGTGGAACTCCACCTACTTGATGTTGAAATCTACAATTCCTTTTAAGAATGCTATTACATATTATTGTAATTCGGATGTCAGCTTTGACTATCAAGTTACTACTGATGATTGGGTAGCCGCTGAAAGTGGTTGTGAATTTTTAGAAGTTTTTTACAATGCTACATGTACTCTTTCTGGTATTTATTATCCCACATCTTGCTTAGCTTTACGTGAACTTTGTAACATGTCTTATTTATTTTCTAAATATAGAGATCATCCAAATTTTGAATATGCGGTGAGAAATATGGAAGCCAAATTCAAGAAATATTGGGGTGAAGTACCTCTTTTATATTGTTTGGCTTCCATATTTGATCCTACAATCAAATTGGATGGCATAGAGGTTTTATTAGATGGATATGGAGAATATATGGGTATAGATGTTACTGACATGAAAATAGAAGTTAAAGTTGCGTTGGACAGGTTAGTTATACTGTACGAAGAAGGAGCAACGTCGACCCGACCAACTCAGGGGAGCTAGTAGTAGCTCCGGCTTGGCGTCTAAGCTATCAGCAGCCGGTCGCATACTACAAAGGAAGAAACAAAAGCAATCTTCCCAACCTACTCAAGTGTTGTCTCTTTACCTTAATTCTTATCAAGACGAAGATGAGACTCCAGATCACTTCGCCGTTTTAGAATGGTGGAAGAGACACGACAAGAGATTTCATGTTCTTTCTAACATAGCACGTGATCTACTGATGGTTCCGGTGTCTACGGTAGCATCGGAGTCCTGTTTTAGTACAAGTTCAAGGATGTTGAGCGATAGGAGCCGCTTGAAACCCGATATCTTGGAAGCACTAGTGTGCGTACAAGATTTGATGAAAGCCGATAAAAGAACCCAAAACCAGAAAGATAAAGATCATGATGTCCACGAGCTGGATTTGGAATCGCTTTCATTGCATGAAGGCGAACAACAATGAGGCTACGGTACAAGGTATTAGGTATGTACATTTAAACTTATACATTTATACTTAAAATATTTCAATTTTAACTTATACTTTTAAATTTTAACTTATACTTTTCAAATTTTAACTTATACTTTCAAAAACTATTTTTTATTTTTTAAAAAAAATATTTTTTAACTCCGCCTATGCCAAGCAAGCATTTGCCGGTCCCAAGCCCGGATAAAGGAAGAGGGAGAAATGTTTTTTTTTTACTTTTACCATTTTTTTTCAAAATTAAATTACAAATTTTTTATGAAAATAATTTAACAAAAAAACTTTAAATAAAGTAAGGGGAAAAAAAACCATTCAAACCGGGCCGGCCCGGTTCAACCGGCCCGAACCGACCAAGGCCCGGCCCGGCCCGGACCGGCTACCCCCTGGTCCGGTCCAGTGGGTCGGGCTGGGCCTGCTTGCTCTGAACCGGGCCAGGCCTGGCCCGGACCGTTTCAATCTAAGGGCCGGTCCTGGACCGGCCCGAGCCTGGTCTGGCCCGCCGAATTCGGCCCGTGGGCCGGCCCGGACCGGACCGTTTGCAACATGAGCCCAAGTCAGGGAGCCATGTGCCCACCATTGGGACAAGATGGGTCTATGGAAAGATGCAAGTCCAAGGTGAGCTATGCGCCCAGACCTATGCGCCTACATAAGCATGAAAATGCCATGAAGGATTACAAGTCAGGAGCTCATGCACCACCCAATGGAGGCCATGCGCCCACATATATGCCTATGCGCCCCATGTGGCCTTATGCGCCCACATGATTTGGTTATGCGCCCACAGGTTTGCACTCAACAGTATGCAAACACTGTTCATCTTCTCCATGTTGGCCGAGAGCACAAGTCATGGAACCCATGAACTTCCAACTCTCATAACTTGGTCAAAACACAATGAAATCTAACTTTTCAAAAGTCAAAGTTGTGTAAAATCAAATTCTCTACCACATGGATAGTTTTCGAAAACAAGATGGTTTGCTAGATCAAAACCTATGAAAACCCTAAAATGGTGCATAGTTAGATCTACAAAAATATATACATGAAAATGCAAAATGACAAGAACTAAAGTAGCTTAGAATGTTGCGTAGAAGGGATTAGAACAATAAAATGGAGGGTTCCTTCATGAAGCAAGTTGCACTTGCCTAAGCTTGGTGGGTGGAGGAATTAATGAAAGAGAAGGAAGAAGAAGTAATGGAGGAGAGAGAAGGTTGGTGGGCTTTATATGGGAGGGGGTTTAACATGATAAACCAAAGGAAATAAACCAAGCCAAACCATAATGAACCAAGTCAAACCATGATATGCCATGATGAACCTAAGCAAGATTAAACCAAAATCAGCTAGCAAGGCAAGAGAAGTACAAATACATGTCAGAATTCTGTACGCGTATACTGGAAATATGGATAACGGAAAACGGGAGTGACAACTCTACCCACCTTAAAATAATTTCGTCCTCGGAATTTAAATCAAGAGGCTAGAGATGTTGGGGCAAGCTATACTAATCACGAGCAATCTACGACTAGCAGTTAATCAAGCAATCATTCATGCAAGCAAGGATCTAAAAACATAAGGCATAAGGAAGACATTATACCTTACGAGTCAAACAGGTGTGGATATCGCAATCGGATATCATCCTCACGCTCCCACGTTGACTCACCCAATGAGTGATGACCCCAAGCAACACGGACTAAACTAATAGTCTTGTTCTTGAGTATCTTCTCCCTCCGGTCCAATATGGATACGGGTCTTTTCTCATACGAAAGGTTGGTACCAACAACCAATTCTGAATAATCAAGGACATGACTCGGATCCGGGATATACCATCACAATTGGGATACATGGAAGACATCATATACCTCGCGTAACGACGGCGAAAGAGCGAGACGATAGGACACATCACCTACCCGCTCTAGAATGTCGAACGGCCCTATATACATAGGACTAAGCTTTCTCCGTACGCCAAAACGAATGACGCCACGGGTAGGCGAGATCCTAAGGAATACATGGTCGTCGATAGAAAATTCAAGGGGACGTCGATAAGAATCGGCCCAATGACGCTGGCGATCTTGTGCAACTCTAAGATGATCTCTGACTTGTCTGACCACCTCAATAGTCCGCGTAATCATCTCTGGACCAAGCATCTGCCGCTCGCCTATATCATCTCATGCTAACGGGGATCTGCACTTTCTGTCGTACAAGGCTTCAAAGGGAGCCATCTGGATACTGGCCTGGAAACTGTTGTTATAGGAGAACTCCACGAGATGCAGGTGATCTTCCCACGTACCACCGAAGTCGAGTGTACATGACCGCAACATATCTTCAAGAGTATGGATCGCGTTCTGACTGACCATCTGTCTGCGGATGATAAGCTGAACTGAACTTGAGACAAGTCCCCAAGCTCCCCTGAAGACTCCGCCAAAAGTGCGAGGTAAATCTTGAATCTCTGTCGGATACAATACTAACTGGCACTCCGTGCAATCTGACTATCTGCATGAGGTACATCTCTACAAGCTGATCCGTCGACTAGCCAATTCTGAAAGGGATAAAACGAGCTACCTTGGTGAGTCTATCAACTGTAACCCAGATATCATCTCTCCCAGCTGGAGATTTAGGTAACCCGGTTACAAAATCCATGGTAATGTGCTCCTATTTCCATTCTGGGATCGGTAAAGGTTGAAGAAGTCCAGTTGGTCTCTGATGTTCGGCTTTAACTTGTTGGCAAACTAAACAACGAGAGACAAACCGGGCTATCTCCCTCTTCATGTCATTCCACCAAAAATGCTGACGGATATCACGATACATTTTCGTACCGTCGGGATGAATCGAATACTGCGAACTGTGAGCCTCTGCCATGATCTCTTGTCTGATATCACCACTGGGTACACAAAGACGCCTTCCATGACGGAGTGTACCATCCTCATGGATACATAACTCTGCTCTCCGTCCTGCTACACATTCTGTCCTAAGCCGCTGAAACTTAGAATCCGCTGACTGAGCTACTTAATCCTCTCAACTATACTGGACTGAACTTGCATACTGGCCATCAATGCCATATTGGTAGGAAAAATAACTTCAATACCCATCTTCTGAAGATCTGCTAACGATTCTGGTTGTGCTGTCAGAAAATAAACTCCGGCTCTTCTGCTCAATGCATCCGCAACAACATTGGCCTTCCCAGGATGATACTGCAGGTTGATGTCATAATCCACAAGTAGCTCTAGCCATCTTCTTTGACGCATGTTAAGATCCTTCTGGGTAAACACATACTTAAGACTCTTGTGGTCGGTGAAAATCTCCACCCGATCTCCATATAAATAATGCCTCCAAAGCTTAAGTGCGAAAACCACCGCTGCTAACTCTATGTCATGGGTTGGGTAATTCCTCTCATGATCACGAAGCTGACGTGACGCATAAGCTACTACATTACCATGATGCATCAAGACGCATCCCAATCCCTTACCGGAAGCGTCACAATAGACTGAAAATCCTCCAGTCCCGTCTGGAAGAGTGAGAATGGGTGTCGTCACCAATCCTTGCTTCAACTTCTCAAATGAACTCTGACACTCTGCTGTCCAAGCAAACTGCACATCCTTGCGGGTCAACTGCGTTATTGGTGCTGAAATCCGAGCAAAGTCTGAAACAAATCGTCGGTAATAGCCGGCCAATCCTAGGAAACTCCGAACTTCTGCGACGGTACTGGGAACTGGCCATGTCTCTATAGCCACTATCTTCAGGGGATCCACTTCCACTCCATCTCTGGTGATGATGTGACCCAAGTACGAGATACGATCCAGCCAAAACTCGCACTTACTGAACTTCGCGTACAACTAGTGCTCTCTGAGAATCTGAAGAACTACACGAAGATGCTGCTGATGCTCTGCCTTATTCTTGCTATAGACTAAGATGTCGTCTATAAACACTATCACAAACTGGTCCAAATAGGGCATGAAGATACGATTCATGAGGTCCATGAATACGGCTGGCGCGTTGGTCGCTCCAAATGGCATAACAAGGAACTCCCAGTGTCCATATCTATATCTGAACGCCGTCTTCGGAACGTCATGCTCTCTGGCTCTGATCTGATGGTACCCTGACCGCAAGTCAATCTTCGAGAATACTACCGCTCCTCTGAGTTGGTCAAATAAATCGTCTATCCTTGGTAGAGGATATATGTTCTTGATTGTTACAGAGTTCAAGGTACGATAATCAACACATAATCTTAACGTACCATCCTTCTTCTTCACAAGAAGTATCGGGGCTCCCCCAAGGTGATCCACTAGCACGAATGAATCCCTTGGTTCTAAGTTCTTCAATCATCTTGTACAAGATCTCTAACTCTGAAGGTGCCATCCTGTAGACTCCCCCTGACACTGGAGTCGTCCCTGGAAGCAAATCAATGGTGAACTCTATCTCTCTCTCTGGGGGGGCATGCCTGGAAGCTCTTCGGAAAATACATCAGGAAACTCTTCTACTATTCTGGGAAACTGAACTGCTACTGCTACTGCTACTGCCATCCGCAATACTGGTGGAGAAGGTTCTACTTCGCCTCTGGAAAATGAAAACTCCGGTTCATCGGAAATACCAAAAATAATCCTGTCAATATGGCATTCTATTCTTGCGTATTGATCCTTCAACCAATCCATCCCTCGGACTACATCATAGTCGGCCATCGAAAATTCTATCAACCTAGCGGCAAACTCTCTACCGCTAACTACGATTCGACACGAGGAATAGACTCTATCTACTCCCACAAGACCGTTACCAGTAAGTATATTGAGCCTTACTGATAATGACTCGGGCTCCAGTCCTATCCGTGTTCCGAATCGTGCAGAAATAAATGAATGTGATGCACCCGAATCAAATAATACTGATGCTGAAAAAGAGTTGACGAGAATGGTACATGCCACCACCTCACCTGATGCCTATTCTTCTGCTACGGTCAGAGCTACAACATGTCCTTGTCCTCTTGGTGCTGGTCCCCTCTGCTGGAAACCTCTCTGCCGATTCTGAATCTGAGCTTGGGCATACTGCTGAGCCTGAGGCGGCAATGGCCTTGGAGGCTGGTACTGCTGCTGCGCTGGTGCTGGACCCCTAACCGATGGACTGGTTAGGTTTGACGACGATGAACTAGCTCTATTCGGACAGGACCCTATCTTATGGTCCGGTGCCTCACAAGCCAAGCACAATCCATGTGCTCTACGACACTCTGATACTAAATGCCCTGGCTTCCCACAATGAGAGCAACCCATTGCGGAAGACTGCTTCTGCTTCTGGCGCTGAGGATACGTCGGTGTCGAGTGCAGAACCGACGAAACTGTGGTCGCCCTCCTAGGAGCTCCAATAGTCAAAGCCCTAGCTGCCGGAACCGGTGCTGATGACTGGGACATCTGCCCATGAGACCTCTTCCGTCCTCCGCTTCTATCTACAATCCTCTGCAAAGTATACTTATGCCTCTTCGTTGCTCGCAAGACGGCATCAAAAGTCTGGTGCTCAAACTGCTTCACTGATATAATAATCTCTAGGTGGAGCCCCTGCTGGAATCGCTGGGCTCGATCCAACTCGGTTGTCACCAAAGTAGGAGTAAACCGACTGAGTCTAGAAAACCCAGCCGCATATCCATCGACTGTCCTCCCCATCTGCTTAAGATTGGTGAATCTCGTCTGCAGATCATACCTAGCTACTGTGTCGAAGTACTTGGTCTGAAACTTATTGCTGAATACCGCCCATGAGACAGGCGTCGGTAATCCAACTGCTAGCATCGTCCACCAGCTGCGGGCTAAATCCAATAACTGCAAGCGCACAACGGCCACCTTCTCTGCCTCGGGAATCCTAGCTGCCTCCAAGATAACCTCTATGTCCTGAAGCCACGCATCGGCAGCGATAGCATCTTCACTGCCATCAAAGAAAGGAGGGTTCAGACACTTGAAGTTGTTGGCCGTGTTATTCCCTTGGTAACCAACTCTGCCCATGGCATCTTGTACTGTCTGGTGCAGGGCATCGCCCCGACGATCTTGAGATGCAAGCAATTCCCTAATGAGTCCCACCAGGATTCCATTATCAGGCTCTACAGGCTGGATTGGCTGAACTGGTGGCTCTTGACCCCCGGTAGGCATGACTCTGGAGGCTACCCCTGAATGCTGGGCTTGGTCTCCAGGTTGCTGCTGGTTCACTGAAGGTGTTCCGCCTTGCTGATCAGTAGGACCAGTAACAATGCCGCTGAAGAAACGACATGGGGAACAATAAGGAAGGACCATGATAGATCGAGGATATAAGCATGTGAGATCAAGATTTCGGAAAGATTAGAAGACACGAGTAGAGATCAAGGGCGAGTGCAGATTGAGACATCTATTCAGTAAAACCCTCACACATCTTGATTTTCAAGACCTGCATGGGCCACCACTTAAACCGTGTCACGTCCTAGAACCAGAATACTGGAGAGCGGGGGACAGACACAGCTAGCTACGTATATAGAAGTGAATCCCACCTCGCTATATGGTCACGGCTGTCTAGATGCATGAGGGTTTAACTACAAGCAAACAGTCTCTTATGGTCAAGTACAAGCCTAGTGTCTCAATCTCAAGCAAGCAAGTAAATATAACAAGATAGTAGATCATCAGACATACAAAGTAAGGCATCCCATACATTACATATTCAGATGGTCATGAAGCTAGTCATACAAAATACGAAGACTAGCAAGAGTTTAAGTCATACATGATCAACCCTAGGATTTGTCAATCATGTTACAGCCCTTAGGCAGACATGAATGTAAATTCAACACGAGCTAACACTTGCTCGGCGGCTAAACGTCTCAAAAGAATAATTTACAATAGAGCGAGAGAGCAAAATAAAACCCAATCGTTGCCAGGGTTGCGCCTAGTGTTCACCATCTGGCGGGGAAGGCTGGAAGATCCTCGGGTGCTACTCCGAAATCTGGCCATACAAAACCAGCTGGGTCAGACCCCAGAAAGAGCAAGTGCCACAAGGGAGGCTTCACTTAAGAACTAAAACCAGCATATTAGCACATAAAATACATCCATAATAATGAAAGACATGAGTTAGAGAAACAAGGCGATAAACGATAATATAACTAAAGGACTATTCCAGTAGCCAAGTTACAACCCGTAAACCAAACAAGGACCGGGGTTGTAACCCTTCACCTGAACAGAACTTAGTCTCTAACCAATTATCGATACAGTAAAGTATAACAGTAACATGCTGAAATAACCATGTACCGGTCTTGTCTAGGCAAGACCAGACGGGACTCCATCCATCAATCACGGTCAAGCAATGAGTACGGCTTGATACTTTAACTAACTAGGGTTATCAAAAGCTTAGTTACTAACAAGATGCATCGAGATGTTCCAACAGCCACAAGCAGTGTTCTAAATGGCGCCCGCCTAGGCGGCGCCTAGGTGGTAGGCGGTCCCTCTCCGTACCGCTTTGTTGTAGGCGGTGGAGTAGGCGGTCAATGGAGGTTGGCGACATAGGCGAAGGTGAGGCAGCGTAGGCGAGCGTCTAGGCGGATAAATACTTTACAAAATATTTTGGCCAAAAAGGTTTTTTTTAACATTATGAGCCTAACAACACTAAAACTTTATAAATCTTCGTTCTACAACTTAGTTATGCATGGAACACCCTTAAAATATGCATATTATGCAAAAAACATTGGTAAAATAGTAAAAAATGTTCAAATGTATCAACCGCCTAGGCGGCCTAGGCGGTAGGCGGACTCTCTCCGCCGCGCACCCGCCTACCGCCGTTTATAACCTTGGCCACAAGCCCTACAGTCTTAATCCAGGTTATCCGGTCACAAGTTGAGAGAGTTGGATTAGGTGGCTTGGGGGTGCAACACATGACAGTGTGATGGAAATGTGCCCTACTCGACGGCATGCTACAAGTCCAATTAAAGCGTCCAAATAACGGGACTGCTTGTAGCTGGGAATCTCTTCATAGACTACTTGATTAATCTAGTCATTATCTTAGTCAAATTCAGTAACGAATTCCTGACCGTGGAAATCAGGAATTCATGTCCTAGACATGATGCAAGACGAGACATGTAGCTTATACAAGCACAACCATCCACGGTGTCAAGACAAGAGTTACTCAGCGAGTCAAGATGGCCGTCGCGACAGCATATCAAGATTACTCATGTTAGGTTACTTATCAAGATTGCTTGTCAAGGGTGCGCCACAACGGACCACCATCAAGAATTATCATGTCAAGTTACTTGTCAAGAGTGCACCATGACGGATCACTATCAAGAGTTATCATGTAAAGTCATAATGTCATGTCGTATCCACGTAAGTGCACCACAGCGGACCACTATCAAGGAGTTGTTTAGAGAGTGTATGTGACATACCAAGATCGTGTTTAAAACGCAGAGTACATGTGCAACACGAAAAGTAACATTATAGGACTAATCAAGTAAAGAGTACAAAAAAGGACACAATTTACACTAAGGACCATGAGGACAATATGGACATTTGCAAAGGGTGGCACAAAGTGGTCAATGGGGTGTCATGAAGAGCATGCACCCAAAATGCATGCGCTGAGAGTGGCATGCGCCCACATGTATGCGCCTAGGGCTAAACCTATTATGTAAAGCATATGCTATGGAGGGTATGCACCAAGGAAATATGCGCCCATGGGCTATGCACCCACGCCTATGCGCCTACATATGGGGGGTTAAGTCAGAGAATGTACTACAAGTCTCAGGGCCTTATGCGCCTAAGTCAGGGAGCCATGCGCCCACCATTGGCACAACATGGGTCTATGGAAAGACGCAAGTCCAAGGTGAGCTATGCGCCCAGACCTATGCGCCTACATAAGCATGAAAATGCCATGAAGGATTACAAGTCAGAGCTCATGCACCACCCAATGGAGGCCATGCGCCCACATATATACCTATGCGCCCCCATGTGGCCTTATGTGCCCACATGATTTGGCTATGCGCCCACAGGTTTGCACTCAACAGTGTGCAAACACTGTTCATCTTCTCCAAGTTGGCCGAGAGCACAAGTCATGGAACCCATGAACTTCCGACTCTCATAACTTGGTCAAAACACAATGAAATCTAACTTTTCAAAAGTCAAAGTTGTGTAAAATCAAATTTTGTACCACATGGAACTCTTAGTTTTCGAAAACAAGATGGTTTGCTAGATCAAAACCCAAAAAAATCCAAAATGGTGCATAGTTAGATCTACAAAAATATATACATGAAAATGCAAAATAACAAGAACTAAAGTAGCTTAGAATGTTGCATAGAAGGGATTAGAACAATAAAATAGAGGGTTCCTTCATGAAGCAAGTTGCACTTGCCAAAGCTTGGTGGGTGGAGGAATTAATGAAAGAGGAGGAAGAAGAAGTAATGGAGGAGAGAGAAGGTTGGTGGGCTTTATATGGGAGGGGGTTTAACATGATAAACCAAAGGAAATAAACCAAGCCAAACCAAAATGAACCAAGTCAAACCATGATATGCCATGATGAACCTAAGCAAGATTAAACCAAAATTAGCTAGCAAGGCAAGAGAAGTACAAATACGTGTCAGGATTCCATACGCGTATACTGGAAATACGGATAACGAAAAACGAGGGTAATAGGCCTAAAGTTCGCCAGCGATGTCGTACCTTCTTTCTTCGACACAAGAGTCAGAAAGGTATGATTCAGTTCCTTCAGAAGCTTCCCCTCAGTGAACAACTCTTGGACCGCCTCAAGCACCGGAAACTTCAGAATATCTCAGTAGCGTTTGTAGAACCCACTGGTGAATCCATCAGGCCCCGAGACCTTGTTGTGGCCTTCATGATAATAGCCTCTACCTCCTCCATAACCGACGCAAGTAGCTGGCTATTCCCATAGGGCGTCACCAGCTTCTTTGTAATGATATCATATCATACATATATATATATATATGAGTCCAAACCCTCATAAGAGAATTGTGGGGTTCATTATATTTCTACATGGCATCAGAGCCAAAATCCTAACCCTAGTCATCTTTTCTCTCTCTCAAAACCCTAACCCTAAACCTACCCTCCGCCCCTCCACAGCCTCCATGCCCTGCCCCTCCATGACCTTCCTGCCCGCCCCTGCTCTCCACAGCTTAGCCTCCACCCCTCCACAACCTCCCTACCCCATGCCGCCCCTTCATAACCTCCCTGCCCCGCCCCTCCACAACCTCCCTGCCCTACACATCCTCCTTGTCCCGCACCCAAAAAGTACTTCAAGGTAAAATCGGATGGCACTCATGATCGTCTGAAAGCTCATCTTGTGGCAAAAAAGTATTCTTAGACTTACGGCGTGGATTATTTTGAAACTTTCACACTAGTTGCAAGGATAACCTTTGTATGATTGCTCATGTCGTTAGCCGTACGATATGATTGATACTTACTGCAGTTGGATGTGAAGAATGTCTTTCTCCATGGGGGTCTTGACGAGGAAGCGTATGTGATGTAACCTCATGGGTGCGTTGCAATGGAGGATAAAGTGTCATAGAAAGGTACTTTATGGTCTCAAACAATCACATCGTACTTGATTTGGTTTATTTTTACATATAGTTAATCAGTTTGGCATGTGTCAATCGAAGAAGGATCATTCGATATTTTATAGACGAACATCAACCGGACAGATACTACTTGGGATTTATGTTGATGACATCATGATTATGGGGGATAATAGTCAAGGTATTGTCGAGCTAAAAAAATTTCTGGACGAACAGTTTCAAACCAAAAGATGGTAGCATTAAGTACTTCTTTGGCATCGAAGTCACACGGGACAAGCAAGACATTGTACTATCTCATAGGAAATACATTCTTGATATACTAACTGAAGCAGGAATGATGCAAACTAAGAAAGCAACCTCGCAATAGATCCAAGGGTAAAGTTACTTCCGGGTAAGGAAGTATTGATGACCAATCCTGAGCACTATGGTCGACTGGTCAGAAAATTCAATTACTTGGTGATTACGACTCGTCCGGACATTTTCTTTATTGTAAGTGTAGTGTAAGGGTGCAACTCGGGCGGACTAAACCTGAGCCCGATCGGGTAAACCCGTTAATAGGTTAGATTAGGATTGAAGATACTCGAGCTCGGATTCGAGTTCGGTTTAAAATGTTTGAAACCCGATCAAAAATCGGGTTGGATTCGTGTTCATGTGTCGGGTTACGCAAAGAACCTAAAACCCGACATATATATATATATATATATATATATATATATAAGATGGAGGCGAAGCAGTCTATGGGCGATCTAGGGTTAGCAGGCGAAGGAGCTGGCCTGGGACCCGGGGGAACCTCGCAGGGAAGGAACAGGCGGTGGACCCCAAATACAAGAAGGCTTGGCTGATGGCGGGGGTGGACGACGGTTCGTCGGAGGCGGAGTAGTAGGGTGGCGGACAGCGCTCGGAGGGGAGAACGACGCCATCTGGATGAGAAGCCCACACGTGAGTTCGCGACGAGGGAGCGGAGAACATGGGTGCCAAGGGGGTCTGGCCTAACGAGTCATAGGGAGAACCGCCCAACGGCGGCGAGTGGAGGAGCCAACCCTACGAACTCGGGGGGGGAGGTGCAGTTAGATGGTATCAACAAACACATGGAGACACGGCGGGCGTCGGATGGACTCCGCATTCACATGGAGACTCGGAGAGCCACGGTGGTAGAAAAAGGCAAACAACCAATGGTGGACAAGGTAGCCAGCAAGTCATGGGCGGATTGTTGTCGACCTGGTTCGAGTACGGACAATGGATACATGCAGTTTGTTCCCCCTAAGACGAGTGCCACAGGGGTG
This sequence comes from Iris pallida, assembly GCA_029216955.1. Taxonomy (NCBI): domain Eukaryota; kingdom Viridiplantae; phylum Streptophyta; class Magnoliopsida; order Asparagales; family Iridaceae; genus Iris; species Iris pallida. Next base: position 18,707 of record JANAVB010034118.1, read on the forward strand.
AGGGCATTATTCACGGAGGAAGACCTTGCAGAAACAGCGGATTATTGGAGCAATACGGTCATACTATATGTTCTGGGGAACAAGCCGTTTTACGGACAGATTCGAGCATATGCCAATCGGATGTGGAGCCCGAGGGGGGACATCAAGTTCTTCTCTAGAGAAAATGGCTTCTACAACGTCCGGTTCGCTGTGAAGGAGGATATGGAGAGAGTCCTTCATGGAGGCCCATGGACATTTGATGGACGATTGATCATTATGAAGGCATGGACACAAGATCATCGGTGTGGGGAAGTCCTGCACTCGGTCCCCATCTGGATTCGATTCCCAGAGCTTTCGATAAATTTTTGGAGTATTAGCATGCTAACTAAGTTAGCTAGCATGGTAGGAAGGCCTATAAAAGCTGATGAGGCAACTGCCTACAGAACAAGACTGGGGTACGCCAGAGTATTTGTCGGGATATCTGCGGATAAGGATCTTCCGGGATTTGTGGAGTATGAAGTACCATCTAGGGAGATCTACAGACAACGTGTGGAGTATGAGTGGGTTCCACCTACCTGTGTCCTATGCAATTGCTTTGGCCACCCGTCTCGAGAGTGCAAGTTGGCGTCAGCGGATTTGGATCGTGTTTCAGCGGAGGAGGATACTACGAGAGATCCGGGGGATCGACGCACACAGGGTATGGATATTGAGAGTGAAGAGCTCGGTATAGTCCCAAATAGGGAGGGGGAGCCGAGAGTGGCGGACAATAGAGCAGTAGGTCAGAAGGATGCAGCTATTGGTAGGGGCCCGGTGTTCCAAGCAACGAAAGAAACAAGTAGCAACAAATCGAAGGGAGGTCAGGTGCGGCAGAAAGAGGTGGTTGGATACTCCCGATGAGGAAGTAGGCGTCATAACCTACGAAGCAACTCACAAAGAAAACAGCACGATCACGCCCCTGTATGGCAACACGAGCAGTAAACGGCTTGCCACCTCCATGCAGGAGGACGCGGGCCTATCAACCCATGAGGTGTCAGGAAACAGGGAGGCGTTAAGCTATGACAATCCCAGATGGAAGGAAGTCCATCCAGAATGTAACACAATAGAGAGTAATAAGGAGCAGAGGGTGACGAAAGTTGTAGAAGATGAGGCTATTGACGTCCTAGACATTAGCCTCGAGGGACCTAACGGGGACCCAGACGTACCCCCATGTCTTTAATCGCATGGAATGTTCGAGACATTTGCTCCATTGGGAGATGGAGGGAATGTAGTGAGATGATAAGGAGAGAACAAGGTGAGATTGTGGCGCTACTTGAAACTAAGATTAAGACGCAAAAGATACTAAGTAGAAGGACTTCATCGACGTGGCAACAGGTAAATAACTTACAGATATGTCATATGGCTCGTATCTGGATCAGGTGGGATACCAGGTGTTGGGATGCTCAGGAGGTGTAACTTATAGTTCAACTCTACACCAACAAAGGAGGATTTTCCTTCTTGTTCGGCGCTGCGTATGGACATAATGATAGGCGGAGACGAGAAATACTTTGGCAAGACATCTCTCGAATTAGCACTCTAGCCACGGTACAGTATAAGGTACCACTCATTATTATGGGAGATTACAATGCAGTGTTATATCAACATGAAAAGGTTGGCGGCAGGATGATTCCGAAGCGTATACTCCAAGATTTTCAAACCTGTCTACTACTTTCCGGCCTTCAAACCATGGGTCGGACGGGTCACATGTAGACGTGGCATAATAAGGCCACTCGGCTCCGCATCACCTGCCAATTAGATCGGGCGCTAGTGAACCAAGCCTGGTTGGATAAGTTTCCGCTAGTATTCACCGAAGGTTTGCCGGCGGGAACGAGCGATCATAGCCCCATTTACGTCCGTCTGGTGGAACGGAGCGCCCCTCGAGGTCGTCCGTTTCGCTTCAACAACAAATGGCCATTAATGGAGGGTTATTCCGATACGGTTTAGAGAGGACTCCTCAACCAGACTGAGGGAAATCCGCAATTCTGGTTAGTTAGCCGATTGAAACAGACCAAAGAAAACTTAAAAAGCGACAAAAGGAGCACCCGCCCAAGCGGGTGGATGAGGAAGAACAGGCGTTGAAGGAGCTTCAAGAGCGGCTGCAGGCGCCGGTTGTGGAAAGCGCTAGGCGCTAGTCGGGCGGGGTACCTTCCGCCTAGCGCCTAGCCCGCTTAGGCGGGTGCCTAGGCGGCCGCCTAGATCTAGGCGGTTCAAAAAGTAAAAAGAATAAAAAAAAATATATATACTAAAAATGCATTTAAAAATTCACAAAACTCCAAAACATGCATAGTTGGGCGTCAGGGAGACTAGGCGGGCACCTAAGCGGGCATCGGGCGGGCACCCGACGCCTAGAGCCTAGGCGCCGCCTAGGCGGTCTAGGCGGCCGCCTTTTAGAACAGAGGCAGGCGGACATTTTGAATCCGGCCATTGTAGAAGAGGAGCGGGTCCTTGGGGATCGGGTCCGATTACTTCGTCTCCAAGAAGAGGTCGAGCTTGCCCAATGCGCGAAATGTAATTGGCTCAGGGAGGGAGACAAGAACTCTAAATTTTTCTACAACATGGTTCGATCTCGACAGCACCAGAATCATATTCGGAAACTCCTGGGTTCGGACAGGAAATTGCTTGTCAACCCAACTGATATACAAGCCGCGGTAGTCAAGTATTATTCCGACCTATATAATCAGAGTGATTATTGATCTAACTTTCCTGAAATAATTTGCAAGCGGAAGGTTACACAATTTGGCAATCGGGTTCTACGGGCCCCTGTGACTATGGAAGAAATAGAAGCGATTGTTATGAAAGCTGATCAAAATAAAGCTCCGGGTCCGGATGGCTTCGGAAGCAAGTTTTATAAATTGTACTGGGTTGATCTGAAGGAGTCCATCCTCGAAGTTGTACAGAATTTTTTCAGAAACAGGCGACTTCTACGTGAACTCAACCACACCTTCCTTGTTCTTATTCCTAAGAAGGAAGGTTCTACACTATTATCGGATTTTTGCCCTATTTCATGCTGCAATTTTATTTATAAAGTTATCACCCATCTGAGTGTCAGCGCATGGAAGGTATCATGTAGGAATTGATCTCACCGAACCAAACTGCCTTCATAAAGGGACGTGACATTGCGGAGAGCAACCTACTTGCACATGAGTTAGTCCGACATTTCAATAAGATTGGCGGCATCAAATCTTGCTCCAAGTTAGATCTACGTAAAGCATACGACACGGTAAATAAAGAGTTTGTATGTCACATCATGCTGGAAATGGGTTTCGAAAAGGAGTGGGTTGATATGGTCCGTAAGTGCATATCGACGCCAACTTTTTCAGTCCTCCTGAATGGGCAACCGTATGGCTTCATCAAGAGCAATAGGGGAATACGGCAGGGTGACCCCCTCTCCCCGTACATCTTCACTATTGTGATGGAATACTTCTCTTGTCTGATGGATTATGCATTGATCAGGAAGCGGATTACCCCGTTGTATCAGCATATACAACCCCATGTGTCCCACCTGATTTATGCGGACGATTTACTCGTGTCCATGTCTCCTACTTGGAGAGGGCTACAAGAGTTAGCGGCAATCCTGGATATGTTTGGCAAATTAACATGTCTGCATTTGAACCAGGAGAAGAGCACAGTTTACTTCAGCTCTAACTGCTCTAGCCAGAGTGAACGGGCCGCTATCCTAGGTATAGAACGGGGTATTTTGCCAGTCAAATATTTGGGCATACCGTTATCGGTTAATTACGCTCGAAATATGGAGTGTCATTGTCTGGACAAATATACTCAAAGGCGGGTGGAGGGTTGGTATGCGAGATGTCTCTCTTTTGCGGGCCGAATCGAATTAGTACGAGCTGTCCTTACATCCATACTTCGGTTTTGGCTTCAGGCCATACTGTTACCGACAGCTACTATCAAAAGAATAGAACAAATATGTGCGGCCTTTATATGGCGAGGTGGTCTGCATGGCATTAGTTGGGACTCTCTATGCAGCCCTACCGAAGGAGGGGTCGGTCTGTTTAACTTCAGAAGCTTGTGTGACGTGGTTGTTGTCCTGGAAGGCCATGGTGTCCGACTCAGTATGGGCGACGTGGGTCCGAAACAGATATGTGAAGAACAACAGTATCTGGTGTGTACATGCTAATAATAATGATTCAGTTGTGTTCAAAAATATCTGCATCTATCGAGCTACCGTTCGTTCACTAGTACATAGAGTTATTAAAGATGGGCAGAATACATTACTGTGGCAAGATCCTTGGTTCTCCAATCGCCCATTGGGGGAAATGCATGAATCCCCGGCGCGTGGATGGGAGCAACGGCAAGAAGTTGTGAGCAGCATAATACTTCATAGGGAGTGGGCGCCTGCACTACACAGGTACACTCGTAGATTTGAATCGAAGATCTGTGTCGTGCCTATCGACCACCAACTCGAGGCCGATGCGTATCTGGGATAGGACGAGGGAGGCAAGGTTTAACTATCAAACGGCATATGATGGTTTATAGACGTCATCACAGTCGGTGGGAATGGGATATAGTATGGACAGCAGGTGTGGCGAGAAAATTCCAGCTGAACCTATATAAGTTATGCATAGAGAGGCTCCTTACATTAGACATATTACATAGATTCGGAGAAAATATAGCAGGTCAGGGGTGTGTCTTATGTGGGCAGGGACCTGAAGATATCTATCACCTGTTTTTCACATGTGAAGTCTCGTGGAGCATTTGAACTGCGCAGAGCAATCAGTTGCGCCTACAGCCGGGAGGGATCCAGATGTGGAAGGATATCATGATCCAGATCGGGGGGGTAAAGGGAAAGGCAAGCAGTGGTACAAAGAAGCTCGATTACGACTGGCGGCTGTTGTCTGGCACATCTGGAGAGAAAGGAACCGTCGAACCTTCGAGGGGCTGGTCACGCCAGTTATTGGCATTATTCGAAACATAGAGTTTGATGTAACAGAATTAAGATAGTAGCTGATGTAGAGTTTTAGTAGGGCTTAGTAGCTGATGCCGGTTGTCCCATACTTTTTTCCTATCAATAACAATTACCTTCCTTCATATATATATATATATATATATATATATATATATATATATATATATATATATATATCGGGTTTGATTCGAGTTCATGTGTCGGGTTACCCAAAGAACCTGAAACCCGACATACATATAATTCTTATATATTATACACACACACACATTGTTTTATACTTCTAAAATAAAAAGTTCAAACCCTAAATTTTTCCACCCAAACTCTTGAACTCCTCCTAAATCTTATTTCAGTTTGTATTTTGTAATGATTCGTGCTTGACTGCTATTTGATTATATGTTTAATATTAATCGTGTTTAAAATTATTTCAAGTATTATATAGAGCCCGATAAACCCGATGGACCCGACCCAACCCAAAGAACCTAGGTTCCTTTTATATTCCTCCGAGCTTGGTCTTGGACTTCATATGTTGAACCCGAGGTCGGGTTGGGCTTGGTCCCGGGCTAGGCTTATGATTCATCGGGTTGGACTCGGGTTGAGCTCAAGCTCGACCCAACCCGCCCAAGTTGCACCCTAGTGAGTAGGTTTATGGCTTCTCTATAAATTCCACATTGGTAGGCAATTCTCGGGATCTTGTGCTATCTAGCTCAGGATACAAGAAAAGAAATTTGTATGAAGAATAGAGGCATACTCATCTTAAGAGTTGTACAGATGTTGACTAGGGTATGAGTCTTCCAGATCGACGTTCTACATCCGACTATTCAGTATCGTGGAAGAGCAAGAAACAGTGTGGTCTCATAACCAATTGCTCATGGCACAGCAGAGGTGTTATATTTATAATATCTTCTAAAGGAGCTGGGAGAAATGACAGAATTGAAAGCAGCGGATATGCGGTGTCATAACCAATCAGTCATCCACATTACTATCAATCATGTATTTCATGAAAGGACGAAACACATTGATATCAACGTCCACTTCGTCCATAATGAATACAAAAAGGGGGTGATAACATTTCACCATATAAAGATTGGATATCAAATAGCATATGTCTTTACGAAGTCTCTTTTAGACCAATGTATTCGTTTTCTTTGTAACAAGTTGGATATGATTGACATCTATGCTCCATCTTGAGAGAAGGTGTTGAGATATTAGTGCTATTATGTAATATCTAAATAAGTATGGACCTAAATATGAATGTAACATTCTTACTCCTAATGTCCTAAATGTCGGTTGAGTCGGCTGCCTAGGCGGTAGGTGATCTCTCTCCGTGCCACTTTTTGGTAGGCGGTGGAGTAGAAGGCCAACGGAGGTTTGGCAGCATAGGCAGAGGTGATGCGGTGTAGACGGGCGTATAGGCGGAGCAATACCTAACAAGATGTTTTGGCCAAAAGGTTTTGCAAACATTATAGGTCTATGGTTCATTTACAAAACTAAAACTTCATAAATCTTCGTTCTACAGCTTAGTTATGCATAGAACACCCTTAAAATATGTATATTATGGAAAAAATAATGGTAAAATAGTAATAAAAAATGTCTAAAATGTATCAACCGCCTAGGTGGTAGGCGGACTCTCCGCCGCACACCCGCCTGCTGCGTTTAGAACCTTGCTCCTATATATATGAGTCCAAACCCTCATAAGAGAATTAAGGGGTTCATTCTATTTCTACACTCGAAAATCTAAGATTCCTTCAGGATAACAGTGTTAGGCATCAACTAATTAATTTTATTTTGTTATCAATAAAATATTGTTAAGATAACTTTTAAAAGTTAAGAGGTTTAAGTATTAATATATGCATACAATGTTATAACTGACAGATAAAAATTATAAATAGTAATTGTGTATATTGTATACTAGGCTTGGTAGTTAAATTGGAAAAAAGATATTATTCTTATCATTAGCATTTATTTAGCATCTAACATTCAATTAATATTTATAGTAATAATCGAAATTTATGTTGCAAATCTTTATAACATTCTAAGAATTAATTCAGACCGTCAATTTGTTATTTATTTGTTAAAACAAATAAAACTTTATGGTGGTATCATATGATATAACTAGGTTTAAGTTTTATACTTGATGGATATATTTATATCAAAGAGACCTATGCATATTATATTTGGCCAAGTTTATTTACTATATCAAAGAGACCTACTCTCGGTGCGGGAGATCTCTCATCCTCTAGAGGTGAATCAGGAGAAGGAACAAGTCTAGACTAAGGTCTACTATAGGAGATCTAAATATAGATCTACCAAGGCCAAGAAGGGAGGATATAGCAGCATGATGCATATGCGAGTCGGGTCCCAGGGCGTCATAGGAATGGGTCGCAGGCGACAACCCTTGGAAGAGCTCAGAGACGCGATCATATTGCAGAAGCGAACGTTCGGGCCAGCAAGCAGCGAGTGATTTCCAAGGAATGCAATGGGCCAGAGGGACGGGCATGCCTATCCGTTTAACGCCAGGATCGGAGGCGGTGTCAGCTCACATGGAGAATATGAATGAGGTGGCTCGCTCCTCTCCTTTAAATCCTGCAGTACGGGTTTTCTCCTCCTCCAAACCCATTTCATGGGCGGCGGCAATCTGCTCCCCTTCTCTTGCTAATGTCGACTTGAGGCTTCACTTCCAGGAACCCTATGTGATGGGCGGAGTACATACTACGGATATCTCTGCTGAGGACATTAAGAGTCCGATATTAGAGTAGAAATTCACATTGGCTATATACGTGATAGGGCATCCATTTTTGCCTCTATTCGTAGGGTCTTGAAGCCAATGGGTAGCGTGGAAGTCTTCTCCCACAAGAATGGCTTCTTCTTGTTTTTGTCATAAAATCGGATATAGAGGTGATGCTCAAAGGTAGCCCCTAGATGTTCGGGCTAGTCATTACCAAGCGGTGGGATTTGTCGATTTTCATGTAGCGATCTCTTGACCTTTATACCTATTTGGGTCCAGCTCTTGAAGCTCCCACTCCAGCTTTGGAACGAGTCCTCTATTCGGAAGCTTTCCAGCATCATTGGTGTTCCGATTCGCATGAATGTTGTCATGGCTCACCGCAAGCAGCTTGCGTTCGCTTGTTTCCTGGTGAAGATCACTGCTTGTAGGGAGCTTCCTTCGGTAGTCCTGATAGACGTTTTAAGCAAGTGCTTCCTTCGAATGTGGTAAGGGACTGAAAGGGAGGGGCAGGCACTGGTAGGACTAGCAAGCAGTAGGCTTGCTAGTCCAGTTGAGCGAGAGATACCCACTCCAGCAAGGGCCATTACTGTAACTTATTCCAGTCATGGAGCAACGTAAAGCTCTCATCATAGATGATTTCAGTATAGGTGAGGAACTTCCTTCAAAGATTGAGGTGCAACCCATCACCAAAGTATGGAATCTGGCTAGATGCACCGAGTCCTCCATTAATGAGGACGTAGAGGCAGAAGTGAACATGAGTAAGGCCCAAAGGGATGAACTCCAGTTGACTAGGCAGAATGAGAAGTGGCTTCAACTTCTCTAGCAAGAGGAATGAAACGTCAAGGCAGAGAACTCAGAGGATGAAGCAAGGTACTAGCCCCAAGCTTAGGGTTACTACAAGGCTTACCAAGGGGTAGAACAGTCGGTTCTTGTGGTCTAGCTATGTGTTGTAGGGTAGTATCTACTAGTGGTGGTGTTGTGTTCCTGTTGGGCAGTTGAGTTCCAATACTTTACTTTGTTATTTATCAGGAATAAAATTTACCATATATATATAATATAATATATATATTAATATATTATATATATTTTATATATATATATATATATATATATATATACACACACACACAGAGGATGAAGCAAGGTACTAGCCCCAAGCTTAGGGTTACTACAAGGCTTATCAAGGGGTAGAACAGTCGGTTCTTGTGGTCTAGCTATGTGTTGTAGGGTAGTATCTACTAGTGGTGGTGTTGTGTTCCTGTGTTGGGCAGTTGAGTCCCAACACTTTACTTTGTTATTTATCAGGAATAAAATTTACCATTTATATATATATATATATAATATATATATATAGTTACAGAGAAGATGAACCAAAAAAATTTAAATAAACATTGTCTATTGTCAGTGTTGAATAAAAGACAAGTAATAAACAAAGCAAATGGTGCACACTCTAGATATGTTTGCATTCAAGTAACATCAAACATTAGAAAGGAACAAAAAATAGCTATGAAAAAGTATGTCAAGTTATCTAATATAATGTTAGTGAAGAATTGAAGGTACGTCGTCTAGGAATCAATGAAAATTGGTGTCATGTCAGTATTGAATGAGATAAAACACAAACTTAAAAATGTAAATTCGATATGTGATTGTATCACCGTGTCTGTATCAAGTTGTATTAGTGTACATGGAATGGAGCAGTTTATCATGGTTAAAACAATTATAAACATACATGACTAAAGGACTACGTCTCACTTTCAGCTTCTATTGACAAATATCTCTACTAATATGCAGCTTGGAAACGGCTCAAAAATAAGCCATCACCGTATGTATAACCTCCATTAACTAATGTAAAAAATTCAAAGAAATCAAAAAATCTTTAACTATCGGTATGTATCTTCTTACGTAGTTTAAAAAATCTAAAATCCTTCTAAGTTCTAACTAACTGAACATATAACAAATCCTACAAAAATATTTAATATTCAAATTATATTTAAACTAAGTACCTTTTATTATCCAATTAAACACATATCCAAATTCTAAAAACATATCGATAAAAATCTTAATTAAAATATTCAAATAATATTTAAAATATTTTAATATAATTTAAATTCTTATATGTATCATAGTTTTTCTTTTGGTACGTGCAACGCATGTGAACGTGACTAGTTGTATATGAAAACTTTGATATGGCAAGGCTGCAAATAAAAATAATGATGAAAGTTCTAAGAATAACAATCTTACAATGGAAACATCAGTTGCTTGTCTGGATTGGAATTTCAAATTGGGTGTCATCTGAAGCATATCAAGATTAGTGGTGCAGCCTTTATTCAATTGCGTCCACAAGTCTTCATCCGCTACGTTAGCAAAATTTTCAGGGATCGGACTGGAATCAAGTACTCCTGAAAAGGATGCCCGTTTCACAACAAAACCATTTGGCCTAGCTTTGAAGGTAGGTGTTTCGAAGGTATCTCCTTCCAAAATGTCATGGTTACCATTGACTAATTCCTCACAAGTACTCCATGAAGCAGACCTATCCTGCAAACCACAGATAAAAGCTTTAATTTATGATTAATGTCAAGAAATGTAAATAACAGATTGGGAAAATAAATAATATGGATTAAAGACTTGACCGAATCAGAACGACATTGGCCACAACAATTAAATTGTCTTGGCAAATTAACCACATCCCAATATAAGGCCTTTTACCAAAGATATGAGAAGTGATAAATGTTGGAGCTTTTCCTTGACATGTAGAGAAAGCTTGCTTTCAATACATGCCTAGTGATACTTTGTCCCACATTGGAAAAGCACCATAGGTTGTATCTCAATATATACTTGGTATGTTGTTGAGATGTGCACATGAGGTGGTGACCCTAAGGAGGGAACCATGTGGGTGATTTTACTAGGAGGTAAGGATAAGACTCCATGGTAAAGCATTAATGTTTTTTGCTCTTGAGAATTTATTTCCATTGGAGCTAAGCCCCGTAGGGGCTTAGCGACTCGAACTCGGGCTCATGGGCTCATGAGGCATAATGTGGCATTTTGTTGGCGCACTTTGCACTTAGCATGTCAGCATCGTCGCTAGGTGCAGTGCGCTTAAATTGCACTCGTTGTACGAGCCTCTGCGCGCCCGTTCGCATGGCACGATCGTGCGGCCGGATGGCACGGCCAATTGGTGCTGACCAATTGGCGCTGTCCAGTGCGCGCCCAGTGGCGCGCTAGTTGGCGCGGCCTGATGGCGCTGCCAAATGGCGCGCAGTTGGCACGTAGTGCACGGTGTGCAGTTGGCACAGCGGTGCGCAATTGCGCGCGCTGTGCGCCGTTCGCGCACGCTATGCGCTAATTGGCACGCGTTGTGCGCCAGTTGGCTCAATCATGTCTGTGCACGATTTGAGCGGTTACGGAACGTTCGGAGCGGTTTTTTCCACGTTCTGTATACCGAAGAGTTACTGGACGCACCTATATAAAGTCCCTCTCTTCTCTCTCGTGAGACAGAACACAAGTATCATAAATTTTCCTACAAAATTTTCTAAGTTCAGAGCAGAGAAGAGAGGTCCTTTAGGAGCAGAGTTCGCACCATCCGAGGAGTCAGAAGAGCGGAGTGTTCCAAAGTTTTTCGTCAAACTTGCTGGTTCCTGGAAGCTGTTTGTGTGAGACGAATCAAGCTTTGAGCACCGGTGATAATTCATCCCAGCAGGCTTTCTTCTTCTATGATCTAATCAGAACCTTCTGTTCTTCTATTATCCACTTGCAACTCGTTCTGAACGAGAGCTTTTCTGATATAATTAGAAAAGTTAGTGGACGTTCGTTGTTGTTGCTACTACGAATTCTTTTGTCTTCGAAGTAACACATTGGTTTTCGTCTCTTAGAATCCTCCAAGGATCACTGTCTTGCACCTTCCTTGAAGTGTTGCATAATTTTTAGTTTTCTATCGAAAAATTACGTCTCGGGACTAACAATCTCAAAGCTTGAGTTCACAAGACGGAAACTTTCATGCTTCACTAATCAATCATAACTTCACCACGTTAAAGCAATTTGATGGAGAGCACTATCAAGTCTGGAAGAGAAGGTTACTCTCAATCTTCAACTTTTCGAAGTTGACCACGTGTTAACCGAGAAAGAACCTACTGTTCCAGAAACTGGGTCTGCAGCCGCAATTACTGCTACTACTAAAAATCAGGCCAAATGGAGAAGGAAGAATAGCATATGTAGGCTTTTAATCCTAAATGCTATGGAGGACTCCCTAGCGGAATCATATTCAAAGAAGACAATTGCCAGAGAGATATGGGAGTCTCTGGAAAAACTTTACGAAGATGACAAAAACAGGAGCAAGATATTTATCGTTGAAAATATCATAAGTTGCTCTTTGAAGACGAGAAGTCTATGCTGCGCCGCAGGTGAAGGAGTTCCTGAAGCTGCGACAGAAGTTGGAAGATGAGGCGATGTCCCTCACCGACAAGTTTGTTGTTGGAGGGATCGTCTCAAAGCTCCCCGCTGGGTGGAGCAAGTTCTATGCAAACATGCATAGGAAGAAGTTGGAGATCAGTCTGGAAGATCTCCTACAAAAAATCTATGTTGAGGACCAGATGAGGGCTCAACTGAAGGTTAACGCACTGTCCAAACAGATGGCTAACGCCAATTTGGTTCACACTAAGGAATACAAGGGAAAGCAGGCGGCTTCCCACAGCAAGAAGAAAGACCCCAATAATCTGAAAGTGAAGGGGACTTCCTTCAAGCAACAGAAGGCAAAGTCCCAGATGCCTTGTTTCAAGTGTGGCAGGAAGGGTCACTTCAAGAGTGAATGCAAATCTAAGCCCAAGCAATCAGAGCAAGGTGAGCCTAGTAAAGTTTCAATGATCACTGACGTTGTTGCAATGATTGCACAGGTCACTGCGGTAGGGGCTGACTCTGACTGGTGGATAGACACCGGTGCCACCTGCCATCTCTGCTCAAGTAAGGAATGGTTCACCATGTACACACCAACTTCTGAAGTTGTTATGGTGGCGAACCAGGCACAAGCTGAAGTACAAGGGATCGGGATGATGGTCTTGAAGCTGACTTATGGGAAGTCTCTGACGCTTCAAGGTGTGAAATAGGTACCTGCTATCGCAAAGAACATAATCTCTGGAGGCCTACTCTGTAACGCAGGCCTAATGATGGACATCAATGCTGGCCAGATGGTAATGTCTATAAAGGAAACATACTTCGGGAAAGCTTTTTATACCGAAGGAATGTTTAAAATTCATCTTGTAAAATCAGTCAAAGTAATTAATGCAATCGCTCATTCTGGTTATACTCTTGAGTTGTGGCATAATAGACTAGGACATGTTCATTGTAAACGAATAAACAGAATATCTAGTCTAGGACTTATCCCAAATGTGGGGGTAAGGTAGAGAAATGTGAAGTATGTGCTCAGACGAAGATCACAAGGAAACCCTTTCCTCGGGTTAATCGAAGCACAGATCTTCTGGAGTTGGTACACTCTAATATATGTGACTTCAAACAGTTCTCCACAAAGGCCGGGATGAAGTATTTCATAACCTTCATCAATGACTTCTCAAAGTACGCGTTCGTTTACTTGCTAAAGACTAAAGACGAAACATTCGAAAAGTTCAAAGAGTTCAGGGCCGAGGCTGAACGGCAAACTGAACAACAACTCAAGAGAATAAGAAGTGATCGAGGAGGAGAGTACCGGTCTCATGAATTCGCATCGTTCTGCAAAGAACATGGAATTGTCAATGAGACTACTGCTCCATATTCTCCTCAATCCAACGAAGTAGCAGAGAGGAAGAACAGAACGTTGACAGAAATGATAAACTCAATGATGTTGACTGCGGATCTTCCAAAATGCTACTGTGGAGAAGCTGCATTGACGGCCACTTTTATTCTAAATAGAGTGCCTCGTACAACTTCAGACGTTACTCCTCATGAACTTTGGTTCAAAGTCAGACCTAACTTGAATGTCATTCGAGTATGGGGGTGTCTGGCATATGTGAAGCTTCCAAATCTGAAGATTCAGAAGCTCGGGACAAAGACTACGAAGACAATCTTCTTGGGTTATGCCGAGAAGAGTGATGCTCGGAGATTTCTTGATATTGAATCAAATCATATCAATGAATCTCGTGACGAAGAACTTTTTGAAGACAAATTTGCAAGGCACAAGAACATTGTTCTTGAGGATATTCCGGAGAACAATGAGGGTGCGTAGGAAACTGAAGCTTCCAATGAGAATGTAGTCCAAGAAGAAGTTGTTGAAACAACGGTTGAACCAGAGCTCGCTAAGCCATCAACTAAGCGAGTGAGGAGACCGAAGGACTTCGAAAATGACTTTGTCACCTATCATGTGGAAGCAGATCTGCTTACCTATGATGAGGCGATGAAGACTAGAGACGTTGTTTTCTGGAGGGAGGCGATAGACAATGAAATTGATTCAATCATCTCTAATAACACTTGGGTGTTGGTTGATCTTCCTGAAGGAGCAAAACCCATCGGATGCAAATGGATCTTCAAGAAGAAGATGAAAGCAGATGGAACTATTGACAAGTTCAAGGCTAGGCTAGTAGCCAAAGGATTTTCTCAGAAGCAGGGGATCGACTACTTTGACACGTATGCTCCAGTAGCCCGGATGACCACCATGAGAATGTTGATTGCGCTCGCAGTAATACATAAGTTGGTGATACATCAGATGGATGTAAAAACGGCTTTCCTAAATGGCGAGCTGACCGAAAAGATTTACATACAACAGCCAGAGGAATTTGTCGCCAAGGGTCTTGAAGACAATCTGCAAGTTGATGAAATCCTTGTCAGTCTTAAACAGACTCCCAAGATGTGGCATGAAAAGTTTGACAAGGTTATAAGGTCAAATGGCTACAGGGTCAGCAAGACGGACAAGTGTGTTTACACAAAGTTCGCTGGTGGAAGAGGTGTAATCGTTTGTCTGTACGTGGACGACATGTTGATCCTAGGTACGGATATGGATTGTCACTGAGACAAAGAAGTTTATCTCAACTAAGTTAAGTATGAAGAACTTGGGGGAAGCTGATGTGATCTTAGGGATCAAGATCATCCGGACATACACTGGACTGGCGCTGTCACAGTCTTATTATATTGAGAAAATGATCACACGCTACGGGTATCAAGATCTTCCAGGGATCGATACGTCTTACAGGTGTGATCTGAAGCTGAAGCCTAATTCGAGGGAAAGCGTCAAGCAGCTGGAGTATACAAGCGTAATCGGGAGTTTGATGTATGCTACTAGTGCCACAAGGCCTGGCATAGCTTTTTTCGTGGGAATGTTGAGTCATTTCACGAGCAACCCAGGCATTGAGCACTGGAAAGCTGTGAAACGGGTAATGAAATATCTCAAGAAGACTCAGACATATGCACTGCACTACAACGGAGATCCGCCGATAGTAGAAGGCTTCAGTGATGCCAGCTGGTGCTCAGAGTTGGAGAGCGAGAGGTCAACAGGTGGATTCATTTTCACAATGGATGGAGTTGCTATATCGTGGAAGTCGAAGAAGCAGACTATGCTCTCTCGTTCCTCCATGGAATATGAGTTCTTTGTACTTGATACCGCAGCGGAGGAAGTAGAATTGCTTCGGGAGCTCATGTATGATCTTCAGTGGTTGGGACGCAAATACCGGCAATTCTGATATATACTACGACAACCAGGCGACTGCGGCGGTGGCATCAAATGATCCCTTCAACGGGAAGAAGAGAACTGTGCGGTTAAAGCACAGGACAGTACACGATCTCATCAAGAGAGGTGTTATTGCAGTGATTGATGTTCGGGGTCAGGAGAACCTGGCGGATCCGTTCACCAAGGACCTCAAACGTTAGCTGGTCGATGACACAGCAAGTAAAATTGTCTTGAAGGCATTCTGATATTATGTTATTGCAATCCTACCATAAAATTTTATGCTATTAATTCAAAAAAAATCTACTAGGCATCTAGCTTTTGGTTCGAGGACCACTAACTGAAAAAAATATCAGAAACAGTGGTACATGTCCTCTGTGGCATGGAAAGATTACGGACCTACAACCACTGTTGTCTACTATAGATTACGGACCTACAACCACTGTTGTCTACTATATGTTTTCTGCAGAAAACGGACCCTGTGATAAGGATGGTTTAAACGCCTTAATGAGTTCTCAGGCAGAATGAATGTCTGGTGTGCTTTACAGGAAACATGGTAGAGCAGCACTACAAGGAGTGAAACTCCATGCTACAGTAGGGTGACTCCACCATGAGGTTCCCAGGTAGGGGTAATGCCTCGGCTTTGCTAGCCAAGTCACAGCGGCGTAGCACCACAAATAAGCAGATAGCCTAATGTTGTATGATAAAATTAAAGAGGGGTAGGCAACGCTATAAAGGGGAGTGTCCCCATGTTACAGTGGCACGACACCACGATGAGGTACCGAATAGGGGTAAAGTCTCGGCCTTGCAAGCCATGTCGTTATGGCAATGTGGCGTAACACCGCAAAGGAGCCTAAGGCTTCATGCTAGGTAGTTTGGCACTACAAAGAGGCTTGTGACCTCATGCTACTATAGTATGACACTACGATGAGGTTCCCGGGTAGGGGTAATGTATCGGCTTTAGGCCATGTCATAGCGGCGTAGTACCGCCAAGGAAGCATAAAACTTCATGCTATGTCTCTTTAATAAAGAACTCGCCTATAGTCTATAGACAGAGATATCAGGCCGTATCTTGAAGGTAAACTTATAGACGCCCAAAATTATACACTGAAACCAGGCTGGCACATGGCCTTTAATGTGCAGCCAGAAGCACATGTAACTACATTATGTGAGTGAAAAATTGCAGTGTGGTGCAGAATTCAAGACTTAGTCCATTCTTGTATTATAGTCTGTTGTTTGACCCATGCGGGAAGATTCAAGTCGTCAGCGACATCTCTCCTAATGCATGATGGACAGTTACTATGGGGAACACTCAACTCCATATATCGAGATATGTGGGGGATTGTTGGAGCTTTTACTTGACATGTGAGAAAGCTTGCTTCTCTTGCTTTCAATTCATGCCTAGTGATATTTAGTCCCACATTGGAAAAGCATCATGGGTTGTATCTCAATATTCTTGGTATGTTGTTGAGATGTGCACATGGGATGGTGACCCTAAGGAGGGAACCATGTGGGTGATTTTACTAGGAGGTAAAGATAAGACTCCATGGTAAAGCATTAATAGTTTTTGCTCTTGGGAATTTATTTCCATTGGAGCTAAGTCCCGTAGGGGCTTAGCGACTCGGATTCATACTCGGACTCGGACTCGAGCTCATGGGCTCATGAGGCATAAGTGGCATTTTGTTGGCGTACTTTGCACTTAGGACGTCAGCATCGTCGCTAGGCATATAGTGCGCTTAAGTTACGCTCGTTGCGCGAGCCTCTGCGCAGCAGATCGCGCGTCCGTTCGCGTGCCCCGATCGCGCGGCCAAATGGTGCGACCAATTGGCGCTGCCCAGTGGCGCACCAGTTGGTGCGGCCTGATTGGCGCGGCCTGATGGCGCCAGATGGCGCAGTTGGCGCGTAGTGCGCGTATGCGCAGTTGGCACGGTGCGCAATTGCGCGCGCTGTGAGCCGTTCGCACGCGTTATGCGCTAATTGGCGCACGTTGTGTGCCAGTTGACTCAATCGTGTCTGTGCACGATTTGAGCGGTTACGGAACGTTCGGAGCGATTTTTTTCACGTCCTGAACGTTCTGTATACCGAGCAGTTACTGGGCGCACCTATATAAAGTCCCTCTCTTCTCTCTCGTGAGACAGAACAAAAGTATCAAAAATTTCCCTACGAAATTCTCTAAGTTCAGAGCAGAGAAGAGAGGTCCTTTAGGAGCAGAGTTCGCGCCATCCGAGGAGTCAGAAGAGCGGAGTGTTCAAAAGTTCTCCGTCGAACTTGCTGGTTCCTGGAAGCTGTTCGTGTGGAGCGAATCAAACTTTGAGCGCCGGTGATAATTCACCCCAACAGGCTTTCTTCTTCTCTGATCTAATTAGAACCTTATGTTCTTCTATTATCCACTTGCAACTCGTTCTGAACAAGAGCTTTTCTGATCTAATCAGAAAAGTTAGTGGATGTCCGTTGTTGCTGCTGCTGCTACGAATTCTTCTGTGTCTTCTTTGAAGTAACACATTGGTTTTCGTCTCTTAGAATCCTCCAAGGATCTCTGTCTTGCACCTTCCTTGAAGTGTTGCATAATTTTCAGTTTTCCATCGAAAAATTATGCCCCGGGACTACACAAAAACCAACATTTCACCTCCCCATGTTACATAGTATATACAGCATTAGTTATTGCCGAATATTCATATATGATATAGTACTTAATATTTGAAAGTTTGTGAAATATGACTAATATGCCATAAATTAGGGATGACTAGATGATTGCCAGTTGTCTTTTGTCTACTTTCACTTAATTTAAAAAAAAAATTCCGCTTGATTTTCTGGTTTAGAATGACAAAAGTTTGTTTTCTCAACTAAAAAATGACTGCAGTATTACATTTCTGGCCAAAGTAGAACATGAACACGCATATCTTTAAATATAAATAAGCAATATAGTTATCTTTCCTATCATCACAGTGAATAAAAAAGCAGCCATATAAATGGCCCTAGACAAGTATCACTTACAGCATCATCGACACTAATTCCGACCAAAGAAGAAATATTATGAACATATAGAATATGAATTCCATTGATACCATGATGAGCTATGACAATAGCACCTATAAAAGTTCTAGAAAGATATGGCCAAAAACTTCTCCAAGAAGGTTTGTTAAGATTTCAAACCAAGAATAGTCCCTTTGAATAAAAGAGTATGAGAAGGAATTGCAAAAAATAATCAATATCCAAATAACAATCAGTGCACGATATTTCAAATGCAATGAATAAGCCTTTCAATTTCTCAAGAAGAGGGACTCGAAGCAAGAACACTATAAGCCCCACTCACAGACCACGTAGATGTTCTCTACCAATCATGTCTGAATCTCCATACAAAGTGTTGAGGACAATAGTAGGGTTACATATGAGGCTGGAAGCTGTTGTCTGGCACAACAATACGGTTTGGCCATTGCATACTAGAGGAAACCTTGCACA
>JANAVB010034119.1:0-19971 GCA_029216955.1 Iris pallida
TTGGATCATCATGCGGTTAGGAGAAACACTTGCCGCATGAAAATTCATGCGGCAAGTCAGGCACTGTGTTCTTCTTCTCCAAATTTTCCGCGAGAGAAGAAGAACACCATGGGGGCCAAGTTTCCAAACTCCAATTCCACCATCCGGAACCCAAATCCGAACTTCCAAAGGTCAGAATGGGGTTCTTTAGAACGAAAGCCTCTACAACATGGAACCATCAAAACTCAGAAATAACAAGATTAAGTAGATCAAAACCCAAGATTTCCGAAAATAAAGTAAACTTAGATCTACAAGAAATCTAGCCATGGAAAGAGGAAATGCCAAGTACTAAAGTAAGTTAAAATGTTGTAAAGAAGAGAATGAAGCAATAAAATTGGGAGTTCCTCCATGAAGCAAGTTGCACTTGCCTAGACCTCTCTCTCCCTCTCTCTGGTAGGTAAGGAAGTAAATGAGGAAGAAAAGATGATTAATGAAGAGAGAGAGAAATGAGAAGGGGTTAATAAATGGTAGTGGTGGTGGTAGGTAGGGGGTTCACCCTTGGTTCATGATGAGCCAATAGCAATCCCAAATCGAACCAAGCCAACCCGAACCAAGAATAAACCAAGCCAGGGGGAAACTAAGCAAGTAAATCATGCAATACAAGAATAAATACATACACGTATTCCAGATACGTAATACGAAACCACAGGCATTACATATATATATATATATATATATATATATATATATAATATATATATATATAATATATATATATATATATATATTATATTATATATATATATGTTATATACGGATCAAGATATCCGTCTATATATTAAAAGTTGGATATAATGTACTTTGTCGGGGTCATGCATGGTTCTCTAATTTTGTTTGGGCTCGTCCTAGCGGTTGACTTCGACTAACCGTCCAAAATAACGTCCGGTTAACATAAACAAAATTTTAATATTATACCATGTCTTAAAACTAAATAACCCTTAATTTACAGAAATTTTCATAATTAACATCAAAGTTTTATTAGATTACGAAGAAATAAAAAAGTTCTCAAAATTTGTAAGAAGAGAACTGAACGCCTTACTTAAAGCATGATTAATAAGGCTCATCCCCCGTCCCAAATTCTAGATTCAGAAATTGAAGCTCATTTGGTTGAATATTAAGTCACATTTCCGAACCCAATTTCTAGAATTTCAATTCCATTCCACCCATAGGATCCAAGGCTCGAGTCTCCCAATTTCTATATTCTAGATTGTAGGAACTCATTTTGTATAATATAGTAAATTCTATTTTCGGTCCCACTTTCTATATTCTAGATTTTACATTATTTTTTCAAATTAATTTTTGTCCAAACAATCTTTGAGACCGTAGCCCACTTTATCATTTCCTACCATTTCATACAAGCCCTTACCTTTTATTTGAAAATTTTGGACCTCAATATAAAATTTTAAGCACCATCTACGAACTTAAAAATAATATACAACTGAAATACTATACTGGTTCAATTTTATTTTTTTCGTGTATAGAAGAAAGTAGAAAACAAATAAAAATTATTTAAGGAAAAATAAAAATAAAACATCCCTACCTTGGACGTTTTCAAGATTTTTACTTTTTTTAGTATCCTTGGAAGTAATAAATAAACAATATATTGAATATGTTTTTACTAAAGGCATTTTAATTTTAATAAAAAAAATTAAAGTTGAAAGCATACATGGTATGTTCGTGTTAGATTTTTTTACTCCTATTCGCTCCGTCTCTATCCCGTGACACTATTGGGGTCCACTCCCAAAAAATTCCCATCTCCCCCCCCTCCAATCATCTCCTGCACGTGGGCTGCGGGCCAGCAATGGACCAAAAAATGGAGGACAACTTAGCAGCATTGAAAATTATTTATTATTATTATTTCTTTTATAATCTTCAGTTAAAAAAATAAAATCTGAAAACACAAACAATAAAAAACACATTTATGGAAGAAGAAAAAAAACTCCTAGTATGTTTTCACAAAAAAAGACCAAAAAATAAAATTGAAAACGCCCTGCTAAATATATTTTGTTAATTTTTTTCTGGCCCCAAAAATATTAAATATATATAAAAAGTTGAAAACTCCAATATTTATTTATCTTTTACTTGGTTTTGTTTTTCATTCTTTTTCAACACATAAATAAAAAAATTAAAATGTTGAAAATATTCTTCTATGTGTCTGCCGGGAGTCAAATTTGGGTCTATTGCTTGGAAGGCAAGTATCCTAACCGTTGGACTACAAACGCATCGTGTCTTATGTTGGTGTTTTTGCCTTTAGACTAGGAAAGATAGTCCCACATCGGCGACACCAAATGGTGAGTATCTCAATATACTGCATTGCTTGTGTTGAGGTGTGCACATGAGGTGTAGTGGGGCACAAGTGTGTGCAATGTGGGAGTATTTTCTGTCACTCCCGTTTTTCGTTATACGTATTTCCAGTATACGTGTACGGAATCCCGATCCGTAATTAGACTTGTCTTGCTTAGCTTAATCTTGATTCGGTTTATTTTGTCTTGGTTTAATTTGGTTTGGATCATTATGGCATGTTAGCTAGGCTTGGTTTGGTTTATTTTAGGTTTGAGATGAAAAGGGGTTGATATATAAGTCAACTTTTCTCCCCTCTCTTTTCATTACTCTCATTTACTTGTTCTTCTTCCGCCATTACTCTCCCACCAACCTAGAGAGCTTAGCCAAGTGCAACTTGTTTCATAATGGATCTTTCATTTTATTGTTCTATCTTCTTCTCTACATGATTCTAAGCATCTTTAGAACTTGGAGTTTTCGGTTTGGACGGATGAATTTTTGTAGATCTAAGTTTGTAGCATTTTCGGTTTTCTAAGGTTTTAATCTACCAAACTTTATTATTTTAAGTTTTGATTGTTCTATGTTGTAGATAATCGATTTTATCCAAAATGGACCTTTGAAAAGTTAGATTTGACTTGTTTTGAGGAAGTTATGACCAAAATAAGATTTGAACATTTTCTAAGTTCATATCTTGAATCTGGCAAGGACGATGAATAATGCCGCATAGTGCAGCCTACCACATAGTGCCGCATGGTGACGCAGCCTGCCGCATAGTGCAGTCTGCCGCATAGTGTAGCCTGCCACATAGTGCCGCATGGTGATGCAGCCTGTGGCATAGTGCAGCCTGCCGCATAGTGTAGCCTGCCGTATAGTGCCGCAGCCTGCGGCATAGTGCCGCAGAAGGCCGCATAGTGCTGCAGAATGTCGCATAGTGTCTATTTTGGCTGTTTTATGTCATTTGGCTGATTTGTGGCCAGAATTTCTCCCAACCCCCAACATGAAGTTGTGGATCTTTTCCTTGGCTTCAAGAATATGTTACTAGCTATTTTATGCAAGTTTATCTCATTTGTGATAATGTAAGAATAGAACATAATAGTGGCCTGTTAAGGCGCACTCTTAACAAGTAACAAGTAACATGACATGATAGTGGTCCGTCGTGGCGCACTATTGACAAGTAAACCTGACATGTAATCTTGAATGCTGTTGCGACGGCTATCTTGACATGTTGAGTAATAACTCTTGACACCGTGGGTGATGTTCTTGAATGTACTTCTATAAGCTACAAGTCTCGTCTCGCATCATGTCTATGACTTGCATCCCTGGTTACCACGGTCAGAGATTCATGCTGAATCTGACATGTTAATTACTAGATTGATCAAAGTAGCTCATATAGAGAGATGTTTCCAGTTACAGGTAATCTCGTTATCCCGGCCACACCTGATGGACTTGTAGCTTGCCTACGAGTATGGTACATTTCCAGCCCAGTGTCATGTGGGGCACTTTTTGAAACAAGTAATATGTACACTGTCATGTGTTGCACTCAAAGTCACCTAATTCTTGATAACTCTTGCATGAACCTCGCCTGGATAACCTGGATAACTGCAGGGCTTGTGACTGCCGGAACATCTCATTGCATCTTGCTAGTAACTAGGCTTGTGATAACCCTAGTTAGTTAAAGTATCAAGCTGTACTCTTGCTTGGCCGTGAATGTTGGATGGAGTCCAATCCTGTCTAGTCTTGTCTAGATCCAGTACATGGATATCACAGGACATGCTTGCTTACGCTTTACTCTTAGCAATAAATGACTAGAGACCCGGTTCTGTTCAGGCGAAGGGTTACAACTCCGGTCCTTATTTGGATTAAGGATTGTAACTGGTTTTCCGAAATAGTTCCTTGTCCTCTCGTCATTTGTTGCCTTATTTACATTTTATGTTTTCCTATTATTATTCTTGTTCATGTTCTGACATGCTGATTTTAGTTCTTAAGTGAAGCCTCCCTTGTGGCACTTGCTCTTTCTGGGGTCTGACCCAGCTGGTTTGTATGACCAGATTTCGGAGCAGCACTCGAAGACCTCACAGTCTTCCAGCTAGATGGTGAACACTAGACGTAACTTGGCAACGAGTTGATTTTATTTTACTCTTCCACTCTATTGTAAATTATTCTTTTGAGGCGTTTAGCCGCCGAGCAAGTGCTAGTTCGTGTTGAATACTTATATTTCTGTTGCCTAAGGGCTGTAACATGATTGACAAATCCTAGGGTTGATCATGTATGACTAAAACTCTTGCTAGTCCTCGTATTTTGTACGACTAGCTTCATGATCATCTGTATATAAAATGTATGGGATGCCTTACTTTTGAATATCTGATGGTCTAACATCTTGTAACTATTATCACTTGCTTGAGACTGAGACACTAGACTTGTTCTTAACCATAAGAGACTGATAGCTTGTAGATAAACTCTCATACATCTAGACAGCCGTAACCGTATATCGAGGTGGATTACACTTCTATATACGTAGCTGGCTGTGTCTGTCCCCCGCTCTCCACTATTCTGGTTCTGGGATATGAAACGGTTTAAGTGGTGTCCCATGCAGGTCTTGTAAATCAAGATGTGTGAGGGTTTTATCGGATAGATGTCTCAATCAGCACTCGCCTTTGATCTCTACTCGTGTCTTCTAATCTTCATAAAATCTTGGCCTGGTCACATACTTATATCCTTGATCTATCTTGGTCCTTCCTTAATGTTTCTCATGTCATTTTCTTCAGTGGCATTGCTCCTGGTCCTGCCGATCAGCCGAAAGGAGAACCGTCAGTGAACCAGCCTCAACAAGGAGACCAAGCCCAGCTCTCAGGAGCAGCCTCCCGAGTTATGCCTTCCGGGGATCCAGAGCCACCAGTTCAGCCAGCTCAGCCTGCAGAACCTGACAATGGAGTCTTGGGTAGGACTCATCCAGGAATTACTCGTCTCTCAAGATCGTCGGGACGATTCCCTGCACCAGACAATACAAGTTGCTATGTGCAGAGTGGGTTACCAAGGTAACAGTGCAGCCAACAATTTCAAGCGCTTGAACCCTCCCTTCTTTGATGGCAGTGAAGATGCTATTGTTGCCGATGCTTGGCTTCAGGACATAGAGGTTATCCTTGAGGCAGCAAGGACTCCAGAGGAAGAGAAGATGGCTGTAGTGCACCTACAGTTATTGGACTTAGCCCGCACCTGGTGGGTGATGTTAGCAGTTGGATTGGCGGTGCCTGTCCCATGAGCGACATTCATTGACAAGTTTCAGATTAAATACTTTCATACAGTGGCTCGATATGATCTGCAGACGAGATTCACCAATTTGAAGCAGATGAGCAGGACGGTCGATGGATATGCCGCCGAGTTTTCTAGGCTTAGTCGGTTTGCTCCCACCTTGGTGGAAACCGAGTTGGATCGAGCGCGGTTTCAGCAGGGACTCCACCTAGAAATTATTCTAACAGTGGAGCAGTTCGAGCATCGGACTTTTGATGCTGTCTTAAGGGCAGCTAGGAGGCAGGAGTATACCTCGCAGAGGATCGTAGACCGAACTGGAAGCAGGAAGAGGTCCCATGGGCAGATGAGTTTATCCTTAGCACCAGCCCCGGCAGCTAGGGCTTTGTCGATTGGAGTTTCCTGAATGGCAAATTCAGTTTCGTCGGTTTAGCACTCGACCCCGACGTCCCATCAGCAACAGAAGCAGAAGCAGTCTTCCGCAATGGGCTGCACTCATTATGGAAAGCCAGGGCACGTAGTATCAGAGTGTCGCAGAGCACAGGGATTGTGCTTGGCTTGTGGGGCACCAGACCACATGAAAGGGTCCTGTCCGAATAGAGCCAATTCATCATCGTCGAACCTAACTCGTCCATCGGTTAGGGGACCAACACCAACACCAGTGCAGCAGCAGCAGCAGTACCAGCCTCCGAGGCCATTACCGCCTCAGGCACAAGCCTTCCTGCAGCAGAGACCCCAGCAGTATGCCCAGACCCAAGCTCAGATGCAGAACCGCATAGAGGTTTCCAGCAGAGGGGACCAGCACCCAGAGGGCGTGGTCAGGCTATGGTTCTGACCGTGGAGGAAGAGTTTGCTTCAGGTGAGGTGGTGGCATGTACCATTCTCTTCAACTCTTTTTCAGCATCAGTATTATTTGATTCGGGTGCATCGCATTCATTTATGTCTGCACAATTCGCTACACGGATAGGACTGGAGCCCGAGACATTATCAGTAAGGCTCAATATACTTACTGGTAACGGTCTTGTGGGAGTAGATAGAGTATTTTCCTCGTGTCGAATCGTAGTTAGCGGTAGAGAGTTTTCTGCTAGGTTGATAGAATTTTCGATGGCCGACTATGATGTGGTCCTAGGAATAGATTGGTTGAAGGAGTAATACGCAAGAATAGACTGCCATATTGGCAGAATTATTTTTGGTATTTCCGGGAGGCAGAGTTTTCATTCTCTAGGGACGAAGTAGAACCTTCTCCCCCAGTCTTGCAGATGGCAGTAGCAAAGGCAGTTCAGTTTTCCAGAGTCGTTGCAGAGTTCCCAGACGTGTCCCCGGAGAGCTTTCAGGCATGCCCCCTGTAGAAGCATGGAATTTCAAGCGCATCCATAGGCCAGAATTTGTATGCGCCTAACATTACATGCGCCAGGGAGCTCAGATGAAGTACTTGGCACAGCATACAACAAAAGTATAGACGTCAAAAAAGGATTTTTATTTCATATAAAAGTCTATTACATGTCTAAAAAAGGCTTTACAAAGGAGAATTTCTACAAAAAGAGAGATCCTAAGACTACAGCCAGGCGCATCATCCGTCAGGCGCATCACTTCAGCGTCTCAGTTAGGCGCGTCTCTTCAGCATCTCAGTTAGGTGCGTCTCTTCAGCGTCTCAGTTATGCGCATCATGAAGTCTCAGCATATGTGCTCCACTTCAAGTGCTTCGGCTAAAGGAGCAGCTTTCAGCAGAACCAGAGTGGGCAGCTAACCCCACTATAGCTGGAGGAAGAGCTCTCCAAAACCCAAAGAAGATGGGGGCACCACAATTCTGATCTGCGGCTCTTCCAGAATAACGGAGGGGCTCGTGCATCCGATCTTTGGATGCACAGGCACCTTCCGCCTGCCTCAGAAGCCGCCGCCGGCCCCAACTTTTGGATGTAACAGTCACCTTCACAAGTGCATACGAAGACAGCTCGTCGCATCTTCACCCTCGGGAGCATCTCATCAACAGAATGTATTCGAGCAAGTAAGTTCATTCGGGAAGACGTGAGAGAACGAGAAGCAAACTCTCTCCTTGTTGCTATTTATAGGTCGGGCAAATCAAACCCATACGCCAAGTGGCGGGCTTTCCGAATTTTGTGCAATAAATTTGCATTTATGGTGATGAACCTGACGCTTCGAATTTGGCCCAGTCAAAACGGCTAATTAAAGCACTTGAAGAACTCAAAAGTCGGACCAATAAAGATGCGTCATGCAAACGGATGCGTCGATCAGATACCGTACATCGTACAGACGCGCCCGTCAGTACCAAGCGCCCCGTATGGATGCACCCAACAAAGCACAGATCCATGCATCCTAATCAACATGGACCAGTACGGCCAATCGACGCGTCACCCCCATCAAACAATTAATGTCAAAGTGACAGAGTTGGCAGCATGTCCCCCCGAGGACTGAACAGTTGGCAGCTTTTTCAGAAGACGAAACGTCGCCGACATCAGTATCATCATTACTTTCCTCCGACGGTTACAAACCCACGTGGCCGACCAACCACTCGTATACGCCTCAGCAGCCATGCGTCCGAAGACTCGCATGTGCCTTAAAAGCCGTGCGCCCAGACCGGTTCGTGACTCCTGAAGGTTGTGAGCCAAAGTCTTCTCATGCGCCCAATTCCAGGCACATCCTGTCAGATCACTCTCCACCAAATCCGAGATCTTTGAGCTACGGACATGCGCCACGTGTCCTTTGACTCAATTCAGCCTATGAACGGGTGCTAATCACCCAAGATCTCAGCAACTGAAAGATCCTCTCCCTGCTACGTGCCAGCCCATAAATGCAGCATGAAGGATTCAACCCACAAATAATGGTACATCATCCATGTGCCTCCCGCAGCTTCAACCACGTGGCGTCTCCACGTACAGGCGCATCAGACATATGCGCGCATGAGCAGCCAGCCTGCAAGCTATAAATAGAGGGATCATTTCCTTCTTCCACCTACACATACACACAGAGGGACAGAAATACATAGACACTCAACGTCTTCTTTCTCTCCGCAAGCTCCAGCACCCAGAGCAACTCAGACCTTCAGAGAACCGAAAACCGTCGTCAGATCGTCAATGGAGTCAACGTATTACCACTCGCTCCATCGACACAGGGAGCCAGATAAACAAAAGTGTACTCCTAGGACTACATCCAAGTCCTACATTGTAACACTGTTCTGTTTGTAATTGAAATTGCAATCAAAAGATTTTAATGGCAAACAAGCTGGCGACTCTGCTGGGGACCTCTTTCTCCTCCGCTGAGAAAGCTCTGTCGCAATCTGACAACGTAAAGGTGGGATCCTTCCACAAGACGCTGGTCGTACGCCTCAATCAACAGGCGTATGAGGAGTTCATCTCTGAAGGCAGTACAAGTCCTTCGAAGCGGCTGCCGAAGCCGAAGAAGACTCGCCAAGCCTGGGTGCGCAAGGTCGAGGCCCTTGGCACCACCACTGAAGGGGATGCGCCAATGCAGCCTACCCTTCCTGCTGACGTCCTTAGCAGCTAGGATGCGCCCGCGGGTGCAGCACATCTCTCGGGGAAGCGTGGGGCCGACCACATTCCCCAACCTTCTTCTTCTCAGACAAAGAAGATGCGTCGACGGAGCAGGGGCGCTAACGCCTTGCATATTAACTCTGATGCGCTACAGAAGGCATCTGTCTTTGACAGACTCACTCGCTGTCGTGGCGAAGATAATTTGGACTCTGAGTACTATGCGTCCCAGCGGGCTGGTACGAAGAAGTCCAAGGCAGCACGGGCCATGCGTCTCGAACATGCTATGCCAGCAGTGGGCCAGAGGCATGCGCTCATAATCATGTGCGCTGTCCATGGTAAACTGTACAAGATTGACTCGGGTGCTTCTGCGCCGCGAACGGGCCAATCTTCAAAGACCTCGTGCCGTTTGGGCGCATCTGCTGCATTTTTAACCAAGCCGTGTGAGGCAAACTCTGTGGTCTTGAACTCCCGCGCCTACATTGGTTGTGCGTCTGAGGCTGGTTCAAGCCACTTTAAATGTTGCTCCCCCACTATTGATCTGGGTGCATCTTTTGCGTCGGATTAGGGGGTACAGCATTCACTTGACCACCCCGGCGCTTGGCCTTACCATGCGCCTGATGTCACGACCTGCACCCGTATTTCGGATACGAGACGTGTCCAAGTCCAGCCTACGCCGCAGTGTCGGCGGTAGAACGCTGTCTAGTACATAACCAAGTCACAGAGGCAATCTAGATCTCATCCACAGAATATGACACAATCCACTAACACAAATGAAACTTAATAATGAATGATAATATAAATAGAGTATCCAGTTTATCAAGAATTTCCAATTACGTCCGGTGGACACAAATCCACTACCAATAGACGATAATAACATAGAAATATGGAAATAAAATAACTGAGTCCAAACTGTCAAAAGTACCCTCAGCTGCAGTGGTACCGTGGTCCAATGCTAGCTCAAACTGCTCGTGTGCACCTGGCTCAATACTCGGATAAACCTGAAGAGATCATCAGGTCCTCAGAGGACTAGCAAGATACATAATATACAAGCCAACAGGTAACAGTACAAATATACAGAGAAGTAAAGAACAATCAAGGGTATCCAACGAGACTAAATGAACCAAGACACAAGATCTAAACGCAAGGATCCTAAGACACTGGCATGCCGTACTAGAAATGGCTAATAGGTCAAATCTATAGACTGCAGTCAAAGCAAGTACTCACAATCTATAGTGTCTCAATCGTAGTCAAGGCAAGTACTCACAACCAAGACAGTAGCCAATCCTAGTATAAAATCCTATAGACCGTAGTCAAGGTAAGTACTCACAATCTTTAGAATGTCAAAGTCAAGTCCTACTCAAGTCATGTCAAGTCAAGTCAAGTCAAGTCATAATCAAGTCGAGGGAATCGTGGTGTAGGACTAGACGACTCTATCAAGCAATACGTATGAGACTATCACAGTGTAACAGGTAGAAAAATATCATAACAGAAAAGGAACAAGAAACTAGAAACATGTAAAGTAAAACCATAACAGGATGAGCGTACAAGACATGGAATAAAGCAATCACGAAAGTAAGGAAAAGGATAGCAGCGAGAAAGTGAACATGCATATAAATTGTATTGTACGAGTTGGCAAGGTATACTTGTCTGTGGTCTTGAGCTGCTGGCACGGGCCAAATGTTGAGTCCAAAATTCAATGAACCTGTTTATAGATTAATGGAATCAATTTACAATTTAAAGAGTACGAATGAGCCTATCTATTTGGTGATTAAGACTCTAGGTCAATTATAGGTCAAATATCAACTCAAGGTTGACTTTCAGTCAAACTAGTCAACCTTGGTCGACCTTGGTCATTCTATGTCAACTTTACTTATATCAAATCAGTACCTACCTAAATACCCAAACTTAGCTAACCGTAGCCTAACATTACTATGTACATATGAATATAGGATATGCCTACTAGAAACCTTAACCCAAAGGGGAGGCCACATAAGAACCAGTTACTTGCAATTCATCTGAAAGTATTTGCCAATAAATTATATGGTCAAGGAAGTCTCATGTCAGAAGGACCAATAAAATGAGTGATAAAATCCAGACCTCATTTCACCCAAGATCTTAATGCCCGAGTGTATCATATACATATCAACGTAATCTAATCTGACTGAAGCTCACAAAGCTTTACATGACTCCATGATCCCTCTCATCAAGTTCTGACTTTAACCTAATCAAGACCAAGATCAGCTACTCAAGGCATCACCTCCAGTTCAAATTAAACCAAAATAAGTGATAATGTTATTAGACAATTTACCATATAAAGTTTAAGGCCCTTGCTTGTATTTTGCTCTCCCACTTTCTCATAACCGCTCAACTAGCCCACAGCTAGTTGGGACATTCTATTCAGCATCATGAAAGGCCACGATGACGCTTGTTAGAATATTCAGATTAAGAAGCATCATGCAAGTAAACACGTTCTTCAATATAAAACCTTATACTAACTTTTTTCCCTTATTTTACAATGAAAGACCCCATGGCCTTTCATTCTATTCAAAACCTATATTACATTCTATTAACCCTGCTCATGGCAGCTCTTGCTATTTGTACAGACTAGGGGGTAACATCTATATCTTGAGACTGTAACCGGCCCATAGCTCTGCACATAAGGTGTCTGTTTACCTTTCAGATTTCTGGACCCATGGTTGCACAGACCTGACATTGGATATATAATGGACATCTTCCTACCTATATCTAATCAATACCTCCTTAAGAAGCTATTCCCCTGCTTATGCAATAGTAACCTCTTTTGAGCAACTGTACGATGCATCAGGTCCCCAAAACCCATTCCTCTACGAATTCCTACTGGTCTCGTTGATATGAATCAGACCACAAGACTTCTCTTAGGTCGTTTAATTGGCCATCCCCTGCTATGCCAACCATTAGCACATGCAATGTGGCAATCTGCCACGATTTGATCAATCAGTTAAGGGCTAATTTGGGACGGCTATATAGGCTTGTTTCTCATAACTTGGTATTGTGTTCCTTGGTTGCAGTACAGTCTGGCATTAATCGGACAACCCTGAGTACTCCCTAAATAAACCCAATTGCTACCACACAGTCCAAAAGCAGGCATCTGTATCCGTTCGCGGATTACTGTTATGTCCTCTAAATGACTGATACTCATATATTCGACGAAAATGATTTCGATATCAGGTATCAAATCGGATACCAATTCCGAAACTGATACAACAACTGATACCCGTTCCCTGTAATATGCTACCATCCTAATTTTATACCCGGGAACACCCTTGTTACTGCTATCTGTTTGTACAGGCATTCTTAATTACCACTGAATTAACCTTCCTGCTGATGGAACACAGGATCCCTACTCTTACAATGCAACATGGTGTCACATGACCTGCAATTTAATTACAATTGATACATCAATGTATCCTGGATTTACAATCTATCGCAATTCTAACTCTTCTACCCGATACTCGACTCCATTATTGATACCTCTATTGATACACATATAAACTCAAATATCCAACCAAATGTCTGATATGCCATAGATCAGAACAAGTCGGCATGTTGTACATGTGCAGAAATAGAATCAGTCATCCGACCTTACAGAACACAAACAAAGTGTTGAGTTCGATCCGACAGTTTCTAATTGAGTCATCATTTGATTGAATCACATAATCTTGCCTTTCAAACTCTTCGGCATCCTCCAACCTTGAGTCTCGCCAAGTTTGATTCAGACTGCGCTACAGAGACAACTCTCCTCAACACACAAGTTGCTCCAATAATAATGTCAAGAGACAAGAGCCACATTTTAAACTTATTTGGAAAACACTAAGCTTGTTTGACAAATATTTAATCAGAGTGTTGACAGAATAAAATGGATTGTTGTTAAAAGAAGCTGCATCTAATGTCAGGTATCAGGTCAATTGGATATCCCCCAAATCTCGGATACAATGCAATTCTAACCATTAGTGTATGCAAGGAGGGAAGTCCCCATGATTTGATTTATCAGTCATGGACTGATTTGGGATCACTCGTGTTTCAGCAAGTGTCATGACCCTTAATGATCTCTTCTGTTACCTACTATACCTCTGTTGCAGTAGGTAGTTCATGTCTCAGGACTCCTATTGTACTGTTACATGCTATGTCTAAGGAATAATGCAAGGAAGGTTTATAAGGAATAATGACTCGATGTACCCCTGATATCCTGGGCTTATTGCAATGCCTAAATTGCTTACTTTATACTGTATTCTCAGGCCCATAGTAGTAATCCTAGCCTGCCTATGTGCAGAGTTCGTGCTTGGTACTAACTGTGTATAACCATGCTACTAAGGAAAATAGCAAACAGGTGGTGCTTCCTATTTAGGGAGGAGGTTTTGTGATCTTACCTCGATGAGAAGTCCTGCAGATTTGGTGATGGTGTACTACTGGTCTCGAGATGGAAGTCAGGGCTTTGCAAAGATGAAGAAGTTCTTTTAGGGTTCGTAGGAGGAAGGTCGGCTGTCTCCTCTGCTATTTATATAGGGATTTTGATTAGAATAAAGAGGGGAAAGAGATAGAGTAGATTCGAATTTGAATTGGATTTGGTGTAGTCTCTGATCCTGGTTGTGGATCGTAGTAGGAACCTTTGGGATTTGAATTGAGGATTCAAATACAGGGCCATCCCTTGAGTTCGTTTAAGAACTGAATTTGAATTGATTGCTTTTGCACCAAGGTCCCTGATATAATTGTTTTTGTAGAACAAACCAATTTCTGTTTGTGTTTTACATATCGCTCCTCCTTACTATGTGGTCTTCACAAATCATAATGACAATTAATAATAATAATAATAATAATACTAATTCTTGATAATAAAATAAATAAAATTTGGGT
The DNA here is from genome assembly GCA_029216955.1 of Iris pallida. Lineage (NCBI taxonomy): Eukaryota > Viridiplantae > Streptophyta > Magnoliopsida > Asparagales > Iridaceae > Iris > Iris pallida. The sequence goes on from JANAVB010034119.1 coordinate 13,965, forward strand.
CAAGGGCTCACACCTGATGGGGGTGTGAAGGTGGCACTCTCCTCCAACGATCTGCGTAACGTGATCACTCACAAATGCCGGTCAGGAGAGTCGACTGACAAGCACAATACGTCCCTCACAGGACACACCTGTGCTGTAGTCACCATCAACTATTGTTGCAAGACAGCAATCCTACCACAAAGGCAGTCTGTGTTCCAGTGGCTGCAATCATCAACACCCCTCCAATATCGCATCGGGAAGAAGGTGTCAACTGAGGAGGAGCCAGAACTAAAGGTTGCTTCTTGTTACGTAGTCTCTAACTCCCCATCAATTCGAAAGGCGATTGGCAACTCCTCGACCTCGTCCTCATCCAAGAGCCAGCCGAGGAAGACCAAGACAACCGTCCCGTCCTCAGGAGTGTTTGAGGGCACCCGGGGAGAAAGAAGATCTCAGAGGAAGCTGGGGTAGTCAAGCCCATGTGGATCTTCATCCTGAAGACGAAGTTAGCCTCCCGAACATAGCTGGGGGTAGTCAAGCCCCTGTGAAACTTCAACCCGAAGACGAAGACGTCCTCCAGAACATTGTAGAAGCATGAAAAAAAGAAGGATATTGCTTTTAATCCCACATCGAAAAGGAGAAGAAGAGAGGTATCATTCCACTCTACATATAGAGCCCTCTTGCCTCCTTTAAAAGGGGCACCAAAATAAATAAAAAAAAGGGGGCCCGTTATACAGGGAGCCAGTTCGAGCCATAAAAAGTTGCAGCAGTTCTTCTCTTCGTCTGGGTTGGCTGCAAGTTCTTCACTCGCTGTCGTGGCGAGAAAAAGTTGGATTCTGAGTACTATATGCCTTCGCGGGCTAGTACGAAGAACTCCAAGGCGGCACGGGCCATGCGCCTCAAACGTGCTATGCCAACGGAAAACCAGAAGCATGTGCTCACAATCATGCTCGCTGCTGATGGTAAGCTGTACAAGGTTGACTGGGGTGCTTCTGCGCTAGAAACAAGCCGACCCTCAAAGTTCTTGTCTCACTTGGGCACATCTGCTGTATTCGCAACCAAGTCGAGCAAGACAAACTCTGTGGTCTTGAACCCCCGTTCCTACATTGGTTGTGCGTCTGAGGCTGGTTCAAGTCACTATAAATGTTGTACCCCCCTACTGATCTGAGCGCATGTTTTGCGTTGGATCAGGGACGCATCATTTACTTGACCACCCCGACACTTGGCCTTACCATGTGCCTGATGGGGGTGTAAAGGTGGCACTTTTACTTGACCACCCCGGTGCTTGGCCTTGCCATGCGCCTGATGGGGGTGTCAAAGCGGCACTCTCACTTGACCACCCCGGCGCTTGGCCTTGCCATGCGCCTGATGGGGGTGTGAAAGCGGCACCCTCCTCTAACGATTTGCGTAATGTGATCATTCACAAACGCCGATCAGGAGAGCCGACCAACAAGCATAATACGCCCCTCACAGGGAACACTTGTGCTACGGTCGCCATCAACTGTTACTGCCGTATGACAGTAGCTCCACCACCAAGGTAGTCTGTGTTCCAGCAGTTGCAACATGCTGTGCTTGTCTCCCAGCGCATCACTCTGCCCCGTTAGAGTGAATCACTTCCTCGTTAACGCACAGGTGCATCTGCCAGCCTGGGGCTTTTCCATTATCAAACCCAAACCATGCATTCAACTTGGCACTCGATGTCGTACCAGCAAGCGACTCGAACATAAACTGCTATGTCTATTCCAACTCGGTAAATCTCAGTCTTCTGAAGGAGTTCACCGTCAAAGCTTCTTCGAGCAAGGAGAACCATCATCCACAGTATAACGTCTTGCCAAGGAGGAGGATCAGTCGAATCCATCTTCGTCGAGAAGTCAAGGAAGAGACAATAAAACTCTCTCAAACTGTTGCTATTCATAAGCCAGGGCAAATCAAACCCATGCGCCAAGTGGTAACCTTCCCGAAGTCAGTGCAATGAACTTAAACTCAACAGACGGACCAATAAAGGTACGTCATGCAAACGAATGCGCCAGCCAGACACCGCACATCGTACAGACGCGCCCGTTCCAAAGTGTCCCGTAAGGATGCGCCCAACAAAGCACAGATCCATGCGTCCTAATCAATATGGACCCATGCGTCTATTTCGGCTCGTCACCCATCAAGCAATTAATGCTCAAGTGACAGAGTTGGCAGCACGTCCCCCGAGGACTGAACACTTTGCAGCTTTTTTAGAAGACGAAGCGTCACTGACATCAGCACATCATTACTTTCCTCCGGCGGTTACAAGCCACGTGGCCGCCCAACCATTTCGCATGCGCCTCCGCAGCCATGCACCCAAATCTCTGCATGCGCCTCAAAAGCCATGCGCCTCAGACTTTTCTCTGATCCCTAAAGACAGATGTTAAGTCACTACTGAAACCCCGTATGTGCCTCAAAAGCCATGCACCCAGACTGGTTTGTGACTCTTAAAGGTTACAGGCCAAAGTCTACTCATGTGCCCAATCCTAGGCACATCCTGTCAGATTACTCTCCACCAAATTCGAGATCTTGAGCTACGGATACACGCCACGTGTCTTTTGACTCAGTTCAGCCGATGAAGGGGTGCTAATCACCCAAGATCTCAACAACTGAAAGATCTTCTCCATTGCTACGTGTCAGCTCTGTCGTAGCCCACAAATGCAACAAGAAGAGTTCAACTCCTCAATCCGAGCGTGCCGTCCATGCGCCTCTATCAGCAATTACCACATGGCATCCCCACAAATAGGCGCATCCTACATATACGCGCATGAGCAGCCAACCTACAAGCTATAAATAGAAGGATTATCTCCTTCTTACACAGACAGAGATACACAGAGACTGTGAAAGATGAAGACACACAGTCAACCAAAGTATCAGAGTTTACTCCCAGAGATCGGAAGAGACACTCAACGTCTTCTTCCTCTCCGTAAGCTCCAGCACCCAGAACAACTCAGACCTTCAGAGAACCGAGAACCGTCGTCAGATCATCAACAGAGTTAACGCATTACCACTCGCTCCATCGACACAGGGACCCAGATAAACAAAAGTATTCTCCTAGGACTACATCTAAGTCCTACATTGTAACACTGTTCTGTTTGTAATTGAAATTTGCAATCAAAAGATTTTAATGACAAACAAGCTGGCAACTTTGCTGGGGACCTCTTTTTCCTCCGTCGAGAAAGCTGTGTCGCAATCCGACAACGTGAAGATGGGCTCCTCGCACAAGACGCTGGTCGTACGCCTCAATCAACAGGCGTATGAGGAGTTCATCTCTGAAGGCAGCGCAAGTCCTTCGAAGCGGCTGCCCAAAGCCAAGAAGACTCGCCAAGTCTGGGTGCGCAAGGTCGACGCCTCTGGCACCACCACCGAAGGGGATACGCCGATGCAGCCTACCCTTCATGCTGACGTCCTCAGCAGCCAAGATGCGCCCACCGCCGTAGCGCATCTCTCAGAGAAACGTGGGGCCGACCACATTCCCCAACCATCTTCCTCTCAGACGAAGAAGATGCACCGACGGAGCAGGGACACAGCTAATGCCCTGTGCAGTAACTCTGATGCGCAATAGAAGGTCTCTGTCTTTGATAGACTCACTCGCTGTCGTGGCGAGGAGAATTGGACTCTGAGTACTACGCACTCCAGCGGGCTGGTACGAAGAAGTCCAAGGTGGCATGGGCCATGTACCTCAAACGTGCTATGCCAGCGGCAAACCAGAAGCATGCACTCACGATCATGCGCGCTGCTGATGGTAAGCTGTATAAGGTCAACTCGGGTGCTTCTGTGCCAGAAACGAGCCGATCTTCAAAGTCCTTGTCTCACTTGGACGCATCTGCTGCGTTCGCAACCAAGTCGAGCAAGGCAAGCCCTGTGGTCTTGAACTCTCGTGCCTCCATTGGTTGTGCGTTTGAGGCTCGTTCAAGTCACTTTAAATGTTGTGCCCCCACTACTGATCTGAGCGCATATTTTACGTTAGATCAGGGGGCGCAGCATTCACTTGACCACCCCGGCGCTTGGCCTTGCCACACGCCTGATGGGGGTGCGAAGGTGGCACTCTCCTCCAATGATCTGCGTAACGTGATCACTCATAAACGCCGATCAGGAGAGTCAACTGACAAGCACAATACGTCCTTCATAGGGCACACCTGTGCTGTTGTCACCATCAACTGCTGTTGTAAGACAGCGGTCCCACCAAGGCAGTCAGTATTCTAGTGGCTGCAATCATCAACACCTCTCTAACATTGCCTCGGGAAGAAGGTGTCAGCTGAAATGGAGCCAGAACTACAGGTTGCTTCTTACAACGTAGTCTCCAACTCCCCATCAATTCGGAAGGCGATTGGCAGCTCCTCGGCTTTGTCCTCATCCAAGAACCAGCCAAGGAAGACCAAGACAATTGTCCCGTCCTCAGGAGTATTTGAGGGCACTCAGGGGAGAAAGAAAATCTCAGAAGAAGCTGGGGGTAGTCAAGCCCCTGTGGATCTTCATCCTGGAGATGAAGTCAGCCTCCCAGACGTAGCTGGGGGTAGTCAAGCCCCTGAGGATCTGCGTCCCGAAGACGAAGAAGTCCTCCAAGACAAAGCTGGGGGTAGTCAGACCCTTGCTGATACTTCTTTCGAAGACAAAGGTGATCTCCAGAACATAGCTGGGGGTAGCCAAGACGAAGCCCAGGGGGAATTTCCTCTTCTACAAGAGAGCGAGGCCGAAAGCGAAGCCTCAACCGATCCATCCACTTCCAATCGTGTCATGACGGTGTAGATGACGGGAGCTGGTGATGCGGAGTCAGATGTGTCACCCCAGTTTTTCGGGAACAGGGATATTTTTGTCATTTTTTATTTAAAATATTTTTTTTGAAATTTATTTTATTATTTATGATATTATTTTGGGGTTATTTAAGTCGGATACAAATTTCAACTCAATCCGACTTGTATCGGGGACCCTAGGTAGTTTTTGACACTAGTGGAACCCACACATTAGTTAGCCATGGCCCATATGATATTAATTTTAGTTAGTGGTTAGACTAATTATTTATGGATAGGATTGGTTAGATTAGAGATTTAGAATGACTAAAATAGCCTTAACCATTAACCCTTTTCTAATTTTAATTGAATAGATTAGTGGGAGGTATTTTAGACTTTGTATTAGGGTAAAAACCAAGCTTTCATGGCCGGCCCTAGTTAGGTAGAGAGAGAGAGTCATTTATTTTATTTCCCACTCCACTTTCTCTCTCTTATTCTTTCCCAAATTTTAGAGAGGGTTCCTATATATTTTCTCCACCAAATCAATCCATTCCTCTACCCAACCTTCTTCCTTTCTTCTCTACTCAAGCTAAGGAAGGAGCTAGCCAAGTTTGGAAGGATTCGGAGCTCGTTCGTGTCCATTTGGGATTCCTACGTGTCGGGGTCACATCGGAACGATTTTTCTTCAATTCGATCTACCGGGAGGTATAAATCCCTTCTCCTTTTCATTTCTTCATGCATATAGGATGATTTTAGACCCATAGAAATGACCCCCATGGTTGTCTCCATTTGTGTCCATTTCGTGTCCATTTGGAGACTTATAGATGCGTCCTATGTGTGGGATTGTGTCCTAGTAGGAAAATCTCTATTTGGACACATGTATTTTTAACATATATGTTTAAATGATTATTTAGATATTAAATTTCAGATTTTTAATTGTTTAGAGAATGTGTTTTTCAATGTATCATATTGTATCATATTTATTTATTTATATGTGTGTGTATATATATATATATATATATATATATATATATATATATATATATATATATATATATATATATATATATATATATATATATATTGTGTCTAATTTATATGTATACTTTGGTGTGTCATAATGTGTATTTATTATGTGTTTGAGGTATGGGAGAATTCGGACAAGGAGGGAAGTATTGAGATGTGGTGATGGAGTTGAGGGAATGTTGGATTGATGTGTATGTATGTGTGTTTGTATAGAGAGTTTGAGAGAGGAGATTAGAGTGTGAGAGAGGAGAATTAGAGAG
>JANAVB010034120.1:0-49608 GCA_029216955.1 Iris pallida
TCCGAAGGATACTTGACCATATACAATAAGAGGAAGGATTGACTCGGACAGTCTAGATATTATTATGCCTTAGGTACTTCTCTGTTAGTAACATGGCCCATGCAGATTGAGGCTCAATAAGGAATCTCCATGCTAGTTTAGTAACAAGTGCCGAATTAGAGATGTTAGGATCTCTAATACCAAGACCTCCTTGATCCTTAGGAGCTGCAACGCCCCAGTCCCAAAATACGTAGGACTAAGAACGTGGACATGCCAGCTGCATTCATACGAAGTATACTCCAATATATGGAAACCTCGTATGAATACATAAGCTGTAAAATACAGTAGAACCATAACTAATCTCATCCACACGAAAATAAATTAATAAAAGATATCATATAATGATAATGAATTGTCTTGATACAATATGTTGGGCGGAGACAAATCCACTACCAACAAATAAAGGAAAAATACATAGAAAATAAAATGAGTTTGGCAAGCGAAGCGAAGACGATCCAAGTACAATCATCCTCGAAGGAATAGCGATGATCATGTCCACGGCTAGAACACCTGCGAAAGACAAGAGCACACACACCTGGGGAGATAACCAGGTCCTCAGAGGGACGTAACAAGACACATAATATCCTGCCTTATAAACTGAATAAAAATTACTCAAATAAATAAGTCAATTGAATTATAACATGGTCCAATACACACCTATTGAACTAGCTTGCCATCCCCCCAACCAAACAAGGACAGGAGATGGTAAACTAATTCACGGTGACGTATCTTCCCATGCTATGAATCCAATATGGTATCCGGACCCCAACAAGGTTCAATACCTTCTCTTCGAAGTAGTAAGTCAGCAAGTCACACCTGTAGAAGCATGGAATTTTACAACCAGAAAGCCCATGCGTCGGACACTACATACGCCAGAGCTCAGACAAAATACTTCACAGCAAAAATACAGATATAGACATGAAAAGAGAACTTTTTATTTCACATATAAAAGTCTATTACATGTCTAGAGAAGGTTGTACAAAGGAGAATTTCTACAAAGGAAAGATCCTAAGTCTACGACCAGCAGTCACCATGCGCCTCCAGTCAGGCACAGCAGTCACCATGCGCCTTCAACCAGGCACATCCCACCATGCGCCCTCAGCAAGGCGCATCCTTTTCAGCAGCTCAGTTATGTGCATCCCCAGTTATGTGCATCCCTTCAGCAGCCCAGTTATGTGCCGCTCTTCCAGCCAGGCTCACCTGATAAATGCTTCGACTAATGAAGCATTTAACCCTCTGGCCGGAACCGAGAAAGAGAAGAGCACCACAAATCTGTTGCCAGGGGAGGCTTCGAAAGAGCCTCCAAAGACCAAGGAAGACCGTAATCGAAATACGGCTAAAGGAGCAGCTTTCAACACAACCAGAGTGGGCAACACCCACTTTGAAGGAAGAAAGAGCCTAGCACCGCCATTCCGATCTACGGCCCTTCCGGAACAACGGAGACGAGGCCCGAGCATCCCTATCTTTGGATGCAACAGGCACCTTCCACCTGCCTCGGAAGCCCTCGACTCCGTCTTTTGGATGTAACAGTCACCTTCAAGTGCATCAATGACGACATGGCGTCTCATCTTCACCCTCGGGAGCACTTCGTCAACAGAGTGCACTCGAGTACCCAAGTTTATGTTGGAAGTACATGAGAGAACGAGAAACAAACCTTCTCTCCATGCCACTATTTATAGGCCGGGCAGATCAAACCCATGCGCCAAGTGGATGGCTCTCCGAATTCTGTGCAATGAACTTGCATTTAATGGATGAACCGGAAGCCTCGAATTCAGCCAAACGGCTATTTAAAGCACTCGAGGAACGAAACAGCCGCACGCGCCCTTCGACTTCAGGCGCATCACACAGACGCGCCCTTCAGAACCAAGCGTATCATAGAGGATGCGCCCCCATGCGTCCCATTACCCAGTGGAACGCCAATCGACGCGCCCCCTCAGCTGTCCATCGAATGTCAGAAACATTAAATGCTGAACTGACAGAGTTGGCAGCACACCTCCCAAAGTCTGAACGGTTGACAGCTTTTTTAGAAAATGAAGCGTCGGCAACGTCAGCATCATCATGACTTTACTCCGACGACTACTGCCACGTGGCCACTCAACCACCCGCATGCACCTCAAAAGCCATGCGCCTCAGACTCTTTACTGATCCCTAAAGATAGAAGAAAAGTCTCCATTTGAAGCTCTGCATGCGCCTCAAAAGCCATGCTCCGCAGACTGTTCTCTGATCCCAAAAGACAGAAAAAAGTCGCCTGCATGCACCTCAAAAGCCATGCGCCCAGAATGGTTCGTGACTCAAAAAGGTTACGAGCCAAAGTCTCCTCATGCGCCCAATCCTAGGCGCATCCTACCAGATCATTCCCCACCAAATCCGAGATCTCCGAGCCATGAGTCGATGACACGTGTCCTTTGACTCAACTCATCCAATATCTCAGCAACAGAAAGATCTTCTTCTCTGCAACGTGCCGGCTCACAACAGCAACATGAAGAAGTCAACCCCTCGATCAGGGCGTTTCACCCATGTGCCACCATCAGCAATCTCCATATAGCGTCCCCACGCACCAGTACATCCTACATATGTGCGCATGAGCAGCCAACCTGTCCAGCTATAAATAGAGGGATCATTTCCTTCTTCCACACCTTCATACGGACAAGACAGAGAACACCTAATAAAGGAACATATCACTAGAGAGGCAGATACAGACACTCAACGTCTTCTTCCTCTCAGCCAGCTCCAGCACCCAGAGCAATCCAAACCTTCAGAGAACCGATAACCGTCGTCAGCTCGTCAACGGAGTCAACGTATTACCGCTCGCTCCATCGGTACAAGGGACCCAGATAAACAAAAGTGTACTCCTAGGACTACGTCTAAGTCCTATATTGTAACATTGTTCTGTTTGTATTAAAATTTGTAATCAAACAATTTTAATGGCAAATAAGCTGGCGACTCTGCTGGGGACCTCTTTCACCTCCACCGAGAAAGTCGTGTCGCAAGCCGACGACGTGAAGGTGGGCTCCTCCCACAAGATGCTGGTCGTACGCCTCAATCAACAGGCGTACGAGGAGTTCATTTCTGAAGGAAGTGCGAGTCCTTCGAAGCGGATGTCGAAGCCGAAGAAGACCCGCCAAGTCTGGGTGCGCAAGGTTGACGCCTCGGGTACCACCACTGAAGGGGATGCGCTAATCCAGCCTTCCCTTCCTACTGACGTCCTCAGCAACCAAGGTGCGCCCGCTGATGCAGCGCATCTCTCGGGGAAGCGTGCGGCTGACCACATTCCCCAGCCATCTCCCTCTCAGGTGAGGAAGATGCGTCGACGGAGCAGGGGCGCAGCCAATGCCCGCGCATCACCTCTGATGCGTCACAGAAGATCTCTGTCTTTAACAGACTCACTCACTGTAGTGGCGAAGAGAATTTGGATTCTGAGTACTATGCGCCCCAGCGGCCTGGTACAAAGAAGTCCAAGGCAGCACGGGCCATGCTTTCCAAACGTGCTATGCCAGTAACAAGCCAGAAGCATGCGCTCACAATCATGCGTGCTGTTGATGGTAAGTTATACAAGGTCGACTCGAGTGCTGCGGCGCCGAGAACGAGCCGACCTTCAAATCCCTTGTCTCACTTGGACGCATCTACTGCGTGCACAACCAAGTCGAGCAAGGCAAATCCAGTGGTCTTGAACTCCCGTGCCTCCTCTGGCGGTGCGTTTGAGGTCCGTTCAAGTCACTCCAAATGCTGTGGTTCCCCCACTACTGATCAGGATGCCTGTTTGGTATTAGATCAGGGGGCGCAGCACTCACTTGACCACCCCAGCGCTTGGCCTTCCATGTGCTTGAAGGGGGTGCGAAGGTAGCACTCTCCTCCAACGACCTGCGTAACGTGATCACTCACAAGCGCCGGTCAGGAGAGTCGACCAACAAGCATGATGCGCCTCTCACGGGGCATTCTTGTGCGGTGGTCACCATCAACTGCTGTTGCAAGGCGGCAGTACCACCAAGGCAGTCAGTCTTCCAGCGGCTGCAATCATCGACACCCCTCCGACATCGCCTTGGGATGAAGGTGTCAACAGAAGAGGAGCCAAGGGTTGCTTCATGCAACGTGATCTCCAACTCCTCGTCAGTCCGAAAGACGACCGGCAATTCCTCGTCCTCATCCAAAAGCCAGTCGAGGAAAACCAAGGCAGCTGTCTCGTCCTCTGGAGTGTTCGAAGGCACTCGGTCGAGGAAGAAGTTCTTGGAGGAAGCTGGGGGTAGTCAGACCCTTGTTTCCGAAGACGAAGATGTCCAAAGCACAACTGCGGCGGATCTTCATCCTCGAGGCAAAGTCAGCCTTCCAGAAGCCCCTCAAAACGAGGATGTCCCCCAGAACACAGCTGGGGGTAGTTCCGGAGATGAAGAGGCCCTTCAAGATGGAGCTGAGGGTAATCAGACCCTTGCAGATACGCCCGTCGAGAATGACCTCCAGAACGTGGCTGGGGGTGGCCAAGATGAAACTCCAGGAGAGGCGACTCCCCTAGATGAGAGTGAGGCCGAGAGCGAAACCACCACCAATCCATCCACTCCCGGTCGTGTCATGATAGTATACATGGCTGGGGATGATTCTGAGTCTGATGCAAACACTGACTCAGGCGGTGATCGAAATACGTCGTCCAGCGCATAGACACATTAGAGGGAGGACTCAAAACCCTCTCTACTTCCATGCAAATACTGACTCAGGCGGTGTTCGAAATACGGTCGGCCTTGACCCGAACACCTTCGACCGGTCCCGACCCAGGGGCCAATGGGGAGTCGAGTGTACCCCTTCAACGGGTATCCTCAGACACAGACCGCCGAGAAGTACCCCGGACGTCTGAGCCCTCAAACGCTCAACTCCAAGTGGTACCACCTTCTCCGACTCCTAGCTCCACAGAGGATGTGGTCGAAATGATCAAGGACTTGCGGGAGCGCTTTGAGTCCAAGAACAGGCAAGAGGAGCGCCAGAAGATGGGCATCCCCCAATCATATCCCCTCGAGTGGAACAAAGTGTTTATCCTCCAAAGTATAAACCACAAACACTAATGCCATACGACGGGAAGGACTCTCCGTGCCGCTACCTGACGTACTTCCAATCCTAAACGGGACATCTCCGAAGGAGGACGCACTCCTCACTAGCATATTCGTCGGAGCATTGAAGAGTGGCGTATGACTGGTACTGCAGCCTCCCCGACAATTCTATATCATCCTTCGACGACTTGACGCGCCTCTTCCTCGACCGCTTCTACGACGGCGGGAAGGACATGACGATGGCGTCCCTCATAGAGATACGCTAGAAGGAGAAGGAAACGGTTCGGGTGTTCATCGAACGCTTCCGACAGGCCTGCTTCAGACTACCTCCAGGCATGCCGGAACATGCGCTCCTCTCCTCTTGCAGCATGAACATACTGTCTGCAGTCAAACTCTGGCTCAACTCTACTCCTCCTCCCGACTGGAGCTCCCTGATCATCGAAGCAGAAGCCGCAGAAAAGAAGGCGACCAATGCACGTCTTTGGGGTCAGCTTCCTGCCTTTGATGACAGGGGAAAAGGTCTGCAGCCAACAACCCCGACGTGAGACAAGGGGAAGCAGGCATTGACTGTAATGCCTCAAAAGGCGCATCTGCGCCTACTCAGAAGCCTCTACTTGTACCAAGGCCCAAGGAGGTTTATTCGTTCAACGACGAAGACACTCTGCAACTTTTTGAAATACTGAAGCAGGGTGACAAGATCAAGCTACCGACCCAAAGCGGCCCGATGAAGTTGGGAAAGTGGACAACCCGAGGTACTGTCACTACACATCGGTTTGTCGGACACCCGACCAAGGACTGTTATGTCCTCAAAAATTACATCCAGCGCATGATCAATGCGGATGTAATCTCCGTCGACTACGAAGAGAAGACGGTGTCAGCCAATGTGGTGTCACTCCAGTTCGGCACCTTGCCGCCAACTACCTCACAAGATGGCATTGTCCCCATTCCTAAGGCGACAATGGAGGTGGTTAACTTACCATCTACCGTGACAATGTGAGTGGACTCATCCCACTCACCACATCTCGAGGAGAGGTCCTATGGGTCCACCCCGACCTCATCTCCGAGGTGACTCAACCGGAGGCACGTCCTACCTCCAAATCCAAAGGCAGGAAGATCAAGTCTTGCCGCATGGTCTCTTCTTCAACAGAAGAGGCACTTTGTGCAGACGCATGCACAACAGAATGCCCAACCGGCGAAGCTGCCGCCGAGGTGGTGCCTCCTTGCACCGTCCCTACTGTCCAGGAAGAGGGCCCGTCTAAGCCCTCAGCAGCCAATAAGCAGAAGCAGGTGGAGGCTCGTTTCGACAGACCTCTACGAAAGGAGAATGCTTCGGGGCTAGCCAAGCCCCACAACTTCGACATACTGCACAACTGGCCAGTACTCCTGCCCGCCTATCTTTGTTCGAGCTCCTGCGTCTTTCCAAAGACTCCCGAGAAGCTCTCTACGAAGCTCTGAAGGATGCCAATCTTTCTCAGTCAGGTCAAGCAGCCTGAAGACCTCCCAACTACTTGTGCGCACTGTCATTGTGCGGATGAAGTTATCCCAAACATAACTTTCACCCAACAAGACATGCTGCTCAAGCACCACCGACATAACGGCTTATATACAGGGTATATCGGTTCAGTCAAGGTGAACCGGATTCAGATCGATCCGGGGTCTTCTCTCAGCATCATTCCGAAGGCGCTGTTATCAACTGGGGATCCCAATGTACCTGGCGCCCTCCAACACAACCATCAGTGGTTCAAACGCTAGCAAAAGCGAGCCACTGGGCAAAATTCGACTGAAGTGTCATCGGTAACCTCAGAACTGGTGACCTGCTATATTGTGGATGCCGAGGTCAACTACAACATCCTGCTCGGTCGACCATGGCTACATGAGTACATGGTGGTGCCCTCCACGCTCCACCAATGCATGAAATATGTATCCACCAACGACGTCATCCGGACGGAGTTTGCAGACATCGATCCTTTCAAAGGGATTGAAGCCTACTTCACCGATTCCGACTTATACAAGTCACTTGACAGGAGGAAGCCAATGATGCTGATGACGAGGCAGAGATGGCAGCTGAGCCGGACATGGAGCCTGAGATGACTCTCGATGCCCCTTTGAAGATCCAACTCAAGGGCAAACCATCCCAGAAGGTGCCTCCAATGAGCATCAAGCTACCAGGAAAAGCACCAACTCCTGAAGCTCCCCTAAGATACGCCTCAAGGAAAGCCGCCTCAAACATCGGCTCCCCTGGTGGCAAAATTATAGGGAAGGCACCAATCACTGGAGGCGCAGTTAGGCACCACTGAAGTGCGTCTTAAGGACAAGCCGCCGCAGTCATCCAAGATGCCAGGAGGGCTCACATAACCCTCTCGGACCCCAAAATCAAAGCTATGGTGGACTCTCCTGATCCAACCCCAGTGCTTACAGATGAGGAGCTTGGCGAATATATCTCTGCTGATGTAGATGCACCCTCCTTAGACAATGTAATCACGGGTAAAATCTCGTATTTCATCAATAATATAGTATCTTTTAATTATTCTTGTCTTCCATTGGAATGCCATGTATACATTAGATAACGCTCTATGGACATTGCAAACACAAATAACACGCCCATCATGTAAATCGAGTAGTCCCGTCTCAAGGAGTCTGTTACATAGTCCCTCCACGAAGTCGAGACGAAGAATCCATCATCTTCGGCAAGGTCGAGCGTCATCAGGACCTTCCGCCACTCAAGCCAGAACCAGATGTCGGCAGAATGCAACTCTATCGGTACACGGATAAGGCAAAGTATCTCATCCAAAAGATGGGCTACGATCTGAAAAGCAAGAAAGGCCTAAACTACGGCAAGGGTCGGCGTCTCCCTCTCCGGCTTCCAATACCTAAAGGAAAGCCGCAGGACTATTACAATCGGACTCGACGGGGGGTAGGCTATGTCACGCCGCCATCAACTCCAGAGAGTTCAGACGCAGAAGACGTAGAACATTCCACTCGTCCGAAGCATCGACTTGGGATTCCGATACCAGTATCGGATCAGTCTTCAGGAAAGTGCTGTCAGCTAACATGACATCAGCACAACCTCAAAAAGATGAAGGCGAAGACCAAGCGTCCGAACCCTTCGAAGAAGAACCCTGGGCTCAACGCCTAGAAGAACAATGGGAGTCTCGTTTCGAGTTACGCGAACCTCCTACCGAAGATGAAGTCGAGCAGATCGACCTTGGGGACGGGTCTTCTTCCAAACCCATCTTCATCAGCAGAAGCCTAGAAGGAGAAGACTGAGAGTCTTTAATCCAACTGGCTAAGGAGTATATCGACGTCTTCGCCTGGAGCTACGAAGACATGCGGGACTCGATCCACAGATTGCAATATAGGTTGAACATCTTACCCGATGCCAAACCTATTAACAACAACAGCGATGCTTCGGCCGGACATCATGAATGCCATCGATCAGGAGGTAGACAAACTCTTGACTAGCGGTTCATCCGTGAAGAGCAACACCCAGATTGGGTAGCCAACGTCGTACCGGTCACCAAAAAGAATAGAAGATACGAGTCTGTATCGACTTCAGGGATCTCAACTCTGCTTGCCCGAAGGACGATTCCCGCTTCCAATCACTGACGTGATGATCGACAACACGTGTGGCTTCGAGCGCATGTCTTTCATGGACGGGTATTCGGGCTACAACCAGATCAATATGTTCCCTGATGACGCAAAATACGTCATTCAGGACTCCAAAGGGCATTTTCTGCTACACAGTGATGCCCTTCGCTTGAAGAACGCCGGTGCAACATACCAACGAGCTATGAGCACCATCTTCCGTCAACATCTTCGCAAAACAGTCGAATGCTATGTTGACGACATCGCAGTCAAGAGCCGCCTTAAAGGAGATCACCTACAGGACTGAAGACAGTCTTCGATCTCATACGGGCACATCAACTCAAGATGAACCCCGCTAAATCCTTCTGGGGGTTTCTAGCGGAAAATTCTTGGGCTTTGTCATCACGGCGAAAGGCATTCATGTTGATCCCGAGAAGACCAAAGCCATCCTCAACATGGACCCTCCGAAGAATCTTCGAGAACTTCGGGGCTTACAGGGACGTCTGGCATACATCCGGAGGTTCATAGCAAACCTTTCGGTAAATGTCAACCCTTTACTCAGCTCATGAAGAAGGAGTCTCTTACGTCTGGACAGAGGAGTGCCAAAAGGCTTTCGACGACATCAAGGCTTACTTGACAAGCCCCAGTCCTGGTAGCACCTGTCACCGGCAAACCATTTCTCCTCTACGTCCGTGCCATGGATCATTCCCTGGGTGCTCTGCTGGCTCAAAACAGCGATACAGGCTACGAGCAAGCGATCTACTACCTCAGTCGAACGCTCATCGGGGCTGAACACCGGTACAACCCCGTTGAAAAGGAGTGCTTGGCCTTGGTGTTTGCCATCCAGAAGACTCGCCATTATGTCTCGGGCCAGACAATTCATGTCATCTCCCGAGTCAATCCACTCAGAGTCCTCATGACGAAGCCAGGGTCATTAAACTCCCGGCTAGCTACATGGACGATCCTGCTAACACCATACAACATGGTGTTTGTGCCACAAAAAGCCGTTAAGGGTCAGGCCCTGGCCGACTTTTTAGCTGCACACCCCATCCCGGAGTCCTCAAGACTCTATGAAGACATCCCGGATGAGGTCCAAGAATCAAACGTCACCGAAGGAAGCTCCGTTTGGCGGATGTTTTTCGATGGCGCTTCAAGAACACCCCAAAGGCCAGATCGTCACAGGAGTGGGGGTAGTCTTAGTCTCCCCCGATCAGCTGGTCATCCAGCGTGCTTACTCTCTTTCGAAGCCGTGCTCCAACAATGTTGCCGAGTACAACGCGCTCATTATGGGACTCCAGCTGGCACAACAGCTGGGGGTGGATCATCTGGAAGCCTACGGCGACTCGAAACTCGTCGTAAACCAGATCCGAGGGCAATACGAGGTTCGCCATGAAGATCTGATCCCTTACCATGAAGTTGCATTGAACATCATTTCAACCTTCACCGGGTTCTTCATCGAACACGTACCTCGTCTACAAAACCTAGAGGCTGATGCTCTGGCTGGCCTCGCGCCCTCATTAGCAGCACCCTTGGGACTCAACTACTACGTCACGGTAGTTGGCCGAGACTTGTTTTCCTAAAACAACCTATGCTTACGAGTGGACCACGCCATGCCGACAAGTACTGGTGTTAATGTCGAGACTAGGTTCCCGTTCATCGACTTGCCGTCTACGAATTCTCCCAGAGGACCCGAAGGAAGCCGTCTCAGTCAGGAGACGTTCTCTTCGATTCTATTATGATACAGCCACTAAAATGCTGTACCGACGCTCCTATGATGGGCTTCTCCTTCGATGCCTGTCCAACGAAGAGGCGACCGAAGCTCTTCGAGAAGCTCATGACGGAACTTACGGAGCTCATCAACCTGGTCCTAAGTTGCAGGATCGACTGCGACGTATGGGCTACTATTGGCCAACCATGGCCGCTGATGCTGTCGACTATGCTAAGAAGTGCCATGCGTGCCAACTTCACGCAGACTTCATTCATACGCCGTCAGAACCACTACATCCTACAGTCGCCTCCTGGCCCTTCGAAGCCTGGGGCATGGACATTGTAGGACTGACCACCCTTCCTTCATCAAGGGGGCACCGCTTCATCCTGGCCATTACCGATTACTTCTCCAAGTGGGCAGAAGCAGTTCCATTGGCAGAAGTAAAGAGCTCCAGGGTGGTCAGCTTTATCAAACACCATGTCATTTACCATTTCGGAGTACCCAGGCGGATCATCCATTATAATGGTCCTCAGTTCATCAGCCATATTTTCAGCAGATTCTGTGACAAGAATCGCATTCAAAACGTGGCATCAATTGCCTACAATCCGACAGCAAACGGATTGGCCGAGGCATTTAACAAAACTATCGTTAGGCTGCTTAAAAAAGTCGTGTCATCCAACAAATACGACTGGGACAAAAAGCTTGGCGAATGTCTTTAGGCCTACCGCACAACGGTACGAACCCCAACAGACAACACACCATTCTCCCTGGTCTACGGGAGTGAAGCGGTACTGCCTCTCGAGATCCAGATACCCTCACTCTGCGTAGCAATCACAAACAAACTCACAGAAGAGGACAATCAACGTCGTCGTCTGCGGGAGCTGGAGGCACTTGACGAAAAGTGTCTCGTAGCTCAACAACGTATCGAACTCTACCAAGCCCGTATATCACAGGCTTTCAACAAGAAGGTCAAACAGAGAACTTTTCAAGTTGGCGACCTGGTTCTGGCAGTCAGGAGGCCGATGGTGTTAACTCACAAGACACCAGGAAAGTTCGGGCCCAAGTGGAAAGGACCTTTCATCATTGAGACGGTATACTCAAACGGTGCTTACCGCCTCGCCAAACCCAATGGGGACTTGTTCATGATACCCATCAACGGCAAGTTCCTGAAGAAGTACTACTCTTGACATCTTTCAATATGTGCTTCCACAAGGGGATCTAGGACCCAACCATCAGGATTCACAGACAATTCCCTTCCAACAAAACCATACGCTTCCGGAACCCAGCTGTTCCGTAGCATCCTCCAGTAGAAAGACAACCACGTCCACATCACCTCTGAGTTGTCCCTCTACACCCTATAAAGCAAATCTTACACTTCGTAAGCTACGCTATCCCATGTTTACCACGTCATATTACCTCTGAGTAAACATCTCGTACAAACAACCCCTGCGTTGTCGTACATTGATCGCAGAACTTCCACGTCCACATCACCTCTGAGTTGTTCAGCGTATCCCCCAGGATCACTCCTACCACGTCCATAATACCTCAGAGTAGGAAGATTCTATCATTTGAACCCCAATGATTTCCATGTCCACATTTCCTCTGAACAAACATGTTGGTTCCTTCAAACTTATTATCTGTACCTAAAAGCCAAGGTGTACAAAAGATAATAGGTCCACACAAATCATCAAGTTCATGATAACAAAAATGAACACATCACAAAAAAGTTGCGTACTTCTTTATTTTCTAAAAAAAGAGTACAGAACTACACTATCCCCCAGCAAGAGTTGTAAAAACATAAAAAGGAGAGGCTACAGTCCCTAAACATCTCCAGGGTTGGCTGAGAGCTCTCTAACTCGACGTCTCAAGTCGGCTACATGAGTCTCCACAGTTGCCAGGACTCGACGCTCAGCTTCTTGACGCATCAATTCAACAGCCTCATCGGAAGTATCATTCTCATGCTTCTCATCAAGCTGTTGTTACTGCCGAGCCAGGGCAAGAGCCCGGTGAGTGAAAGTTGCTTTCTCCTTCTTGAATGCTACGTATTCAGCCTGGACACGTTCGGCATCTAACTGGAGTCGGGCCTGTTGGTCCTCAAGGCGGCGCATCTGGGCGTTGATCTCCGCGATATTAGCGTCCAACGCAGCTCGTATTTCTATTGTCTCCTTCATGGACTGAGACAACTGCCCTACCGCAGCCTCAGTCTCAGCCACCTCGCGCTCCCAGATGCTCAAAGTGGCCTGGTAGGAAGACTCAATCTCGGCGATCAACTTCCCCTTCTTCGTATCTATCAAGACGGAAAGGTCATTTTGCTGGATGCGCTGAAGTTCCGTGAGCCGCTGGTCCATCTCGATCACCGAAGCCTCCAGGATCTCGGCCATATGGTCGTGGCCTTGGTGAACGCGGATCAGCTCGATATAAGGCATTGCCAGAGTTCTTGTCGTCGCAAAGCTCCCGTTGGCATTCATCACCGCAGATACACCCCTCTGCAGCATTTTATACACCTCCTCAACGATGAATTTCATATATTCATCCGCGTCCGCCAGCACCTGCGGCGTCATAGCAAGAGTTGGAGGAGCTACTGTAGTTAGCGGACCGGAAGAAGATCCGCCAACCTCAACCTGCGAGACTGGAACCTCGGTATCAATAGGCTCTTCATCAACATGGGCCGGACTGCTAACCCGAGGAGCCGAAGGAACAGAGGAAGCCGGCACAGGCGTCGAGATAGTACCCCAAGTAGGAGGAGCAACAGAGGGTTTCATACCCTTACCCTTCTCAAGTTCGGAGGAACCACCGACGTCAACGGCCACCTCTTCTGCCCCCAACGTCCTATCAACAGTCAGTACCTCCCCTAGCAGAACGGGGAGATCAACCCTCATCTTCTGGCCCGTCCCGGGAGATAGGACTGGCAGATGAATCTCATCCTTCTCAAGTCCCTCTGCAGGGATAGGATCTGTCGCTACCTCCTGATCGGTAGCCACCTTAACTTCCACGGGTGAGGCTGGGGTAGGACTCGGCAATAATACAGTCGACCTCCCCTCATCATGACAAAGAGGGGAATCAACCCTCTCCTCTGTTCCAACCATATCTGTTGCCCCAGCAACAGACTCTTGCAACGCTGGAAGGACATCATCGAAAGACGACGAACTCCACCCCACATCATCACCGGAAAGCCTCGTGTCTGCTGGACCCTCGGCATCCAAGGCCCCAGCCGCGGCCTTTATCATCTCGGAAGCTGCTGCATCCTTAGTTTCCCTTCTGACATAATCCGGGGATGCTGGAATCTCCACGACAACAACATCCTCCGGATCCTCCCTCATAGGAGACATCATAGTCGGCAGGATGCACACTTCAGACGAACCCGCCATCTCCTTTGGCCTGCTCCCACCGGATTTTGGAGTACGAGGCTTCCTTTTTAGCGGCTCATGTACAAAAGGGAAGCATTGATTACATAAAATATTGAACCCAAACCAGACTATATGGGGCATCCTTACCTCTGCAGATGCCGAATCCGATGACACCATCGGTGACGATGTCTTCTTCAGCTTCTTTGACGCAGGAGATCCAGCCCCTGCATCTGTACGTCATTTCGGTTGATCAACCGAAGGTGCAGCCTGACCCACCCCTGGTGGACGGTTGTGGTCGAGCCTTAGCCGATACATGCCCAGTTACCGCTAACGGGGTGCCTGTAACGAGACTCGTCTCCCTATCATACCGGAAGGTGCGGCAGCCATAACACAGTAAAACTTGGCGGCTGAGTAAAGAATGGGCGGTCGCGGATCCTGGGCAGGTAGCGTAAAGCGAGCTCCAGTACATCCAGCATTATAGTAATGCCAAGCTCGTGCGCCATCCAGCAAACTTCCAGCATACCCCAGGGTGATACTGGGATTGTCCAACATCAGCTGCGCATAACCGAATTGACGTGCAAAGCGGCTCGGTAAATACGGTTCCAGGAAGCACTGATTCCTGTTCCGGTACACCAGGTGGGATGGCCGAATACTTTGCAACCAGTGGAATCCCCACGGAGGCAGGGCGGGTAGCGTCTTCACCTGAATCCCTTAAGTCTTCGTTGGCCTCAAAATTCAAGAAGATCGGACCAACTTTGGTGATCTCCCATCCCTGAAGATGGGATAAAACCCTTCTGCAAACAGGGACGCCAGTGTGCGACCAACTCCTCTGGTGGAAACGGCGGAGGAATGCATCTCCGGCCCTGTAGTCTTCTTCTGAACCCGGACTCATTACGTTGGGATGGTGTAAAATTAACCACCCCATCAAATAGTGAAACGGCAGTTCAGTACGCGGGAAGTTATCCTTTCGACCTCGATCATGAATCACATTTCCCACGAACTCGCGTAAACCTCGCAGTAAATTACATACCATTGCGGGAAGTAGAGCCAGACGCCGGCCAAAGACCAACTTCACAGCTGGCAGGATCAAGTGCCGGGTTACTCTCTCTACAGAGCCGGATCCGCCCGGGAAGACATAATCCCGAAGCCAAACCATGAGATACGCGACCAATACTGCTTTTGACGACATTCGATGAGCAAGATGCCAGAAACAGCTGTAGGAGCGTTCATCAGACTGCTGGTCCTCGTTTTCCCGGGGATTCTTCTCATCTAACCTGCTCATCTCAGAGAGCACTTCACTACGAGAGAGCGCCGGCGGAGTGAAGAATTGCGAGGGATCCCCCTTGTCTTGCCTAAAGACGTAATCTCTCCAAACGGTCACATGAGGCTGCAATCCGCCCTTGTCCCTCTTCTGCATATAGTAATGATGACTAGCCACTTCCTTAAAGACGGCCGTCATCTCTTCAGCCTTGTCCCCCAGGACTTGAAATTCTTCGTTGGTCGGAAAATACTCTTCATAGGGTTCAGATCCCCAAGGGAGCTTTGATACCTCATACATCTCATAAAGTGCGAGCCCTAACTCCCCCACCGGAGTAAAAAAGGTCCCAGTATGGATATCAAACATCTCCAAGAGTGTGAGGAACATATGTTTGTTAATGTTGACACCTGCCTGGGTGGCACGAATCGCGGCAGTCAGCCCAATTTCTCGGAGCTCAGTCTGGAACCGCGACAAAACCCAGAGTGTCAGTTTATCCCATTTGGAAGCATAATGACACCAACCTTCTACCCGAAACTCTCCTTTTGGGTATGAGCGTTCCATCAACAGAATGCGATGTGTAAAAGTCAAAGCACTATGGGCAAATATATCAAGGGGAACATCACTGTAAATGCTCCCAGGACGTAGAGTCCGCCAGGTGAAAGAAGATCCAGACCGCACTGCGGACAAAGTATCTTTCTGATCGGAGGTTGAATCAATTTTGATGATGCCAGTCACCGCCCCCCCGAGAGGGAGTAAGATCCCAAGACATCCTCCTCTTGGAAGCAAGATGACAGAAGGCCATCAAAGGCCATTGACGTTCAAGTTGCTTAACGGTCATATGCACTCCTTTTGCTGTGAAAACTAGTCTTCCTTGACCTTCAACACTGTTGCTTCAGTGGAAGTAAGGTGGTCCCCAAACAGGAACTCAGGCTTCAAGAAGGTCACTTTATCAGATGTGGCAGATTTCAAAACTCCATGCTCCATCATCCGTTTGAGGAACCCATACTGTTGTTCCCGAATTTGAGTCATTCTCTCGAGATGCTGATCCAGCATAAGAACATCTTGAGCAGGGTTATCACTTCCTCGTCATAATCGATCCCCGTCTGACTGAGGGCAGCCTCCAAAAGTACTTCATTCAAAGGCGGGATAGTTATTGACACTAGCAAAGATTCGAAAATGTTAGAAGTAACAAGAGAGTCTAAGACCATCAGAAGCACATAGTGTGCCTGAAAAGGAGCTTTGGCACATCATCAGGGTTTAAACCCATGCACGTTAGCAGTGCTTCGACGCATCATCAGGGTTTAAACCCATGCACGTTAGCACTGCTTCGGCGCATCATCAAGGTCTAAACCCATGCGCGTCAGCGATAAAGCCTTAGCGCATCATGCGCGTCGGCGGGCAAAGACCGCGATACATCATCAAAGACTCAAGGTCTATATGCGGTGGTGTACATAAAATGAGACTCACCAACCACCTCCGGCCAAACTTCGACAGGCCGACGGAGGACGTCAGCCGCCACAACTTTCACAGGCTCCTTTCCTTTCTCCTTTCCCTTGCCGGCACCGCCGCGTGGAGTCTTGGGAGCCATTTCTTTGAGAGAAGAAAAGTTAGGGTTTCTGAAGAAGAACTCTAAAGAAAGCAAAAGCAAGGAGAAGAAGAACTCTCTCTCCATCTCTTGCCTATTTATAGGGCTTGGTCGCACGCGTGAACCGATGACGAGTGATCTCAGCCGTCGCCTCGGGTTCTGTAAAGGATAACCACAAATAAAACCAAAAGATCATCATTAATCTTTTCGGTTACCGAGGTATCATTATCATCATTAACTGAGAGGAGCATGCGCCCGAACAGGCATGTGCCCCAACAGTCATGTGCCCTGACCTCCATGCTTCTTATTCAAAGTATTCCAAAACTTATCCAAAAGTTTTGAAAACTTTGAAGGGGGTCTTGTAGAAGCATAAAATTTCACAACCAGAAAGCCCATGTGCCGGACACTACATACGCCAGAGCTCGGACAAAATACTTCACAGCAAAAATAACAGATATAGACATGGAAAGAGAACTTTTTATTTCACATATAAAAGTCTATTACATGTCTAGAGAAGGTTGTACAAAGAAGAATTTCTACAAAGGAAAGATCCGAAGTCTACGACCAGCAGTCACCATGCGCCTCCAGTCAGGCGCAGCAGTCACCATGCGCCTTCAACCAGGCACATCCCACCATGCGCCCACAGCAAGGTGCATCCTTTTCAGCAGCTCAGTTATGTGCATCCCCAGTTATGTGCATCCCTTCAGCAGCCCAGTTATGTACCGCTCTTCCAGCCAGGCTCACCTGATAAATGCTTTGACTAATGAAGCATTTAACCCTCTGGCTGGAACGAGGAAGAGAAGAGCACCACAAATCTGTGGCCAGGGGAGGCTTCGAAAGAGCCTCCAAAGACCAAGGAAGACCGTAATCGAAATACGGCTAAAGGAGCAGCTTTTAACACAACCAGAGTGGGCAACACCCACTTTGAAGGAAGAAAGAG
Source organism: Iris pallida (assembly GCA_029216955.1). Classification (NCBI taxonomy): domain Eukaryota; kingdom Viridiplantae; phylum Streptophyta; class Magnoliopsida; order Asparagales; family Iridaceae; genus Iris; species Iris pallida. Next base: position 17,496 of record JANAVB010034120.1, read on the forward strand.
CCTAGCACCGCCATTCCGATCTACGGCCCTTCCGGAACAACGGAGACGAGGACGAGCATCCCTATCTTTGGATGCAAACAGGCACCTTCCGCCTGCCTCGGAAGCCCTCGACTCCGTCTTTTGGATGTAACAGTCACCTTCAAGTGCATCAATGACGACATGGCATCTCATCTTCACCCTCGGGAGCACTTCGTCAACAAAGTGCACTCGAGTACCCAAGTTCATGTTGGAAGTACGTGAGAGAACGAGAAGCAAACCTTCTCCCCATGCCACTATTTATAGGCCGGGCAGATCAAACCCACGCGCAAGTAGATGGCTCTCTGAATTCTGTGTAATAAACTTGTATTTAATGGATGAACCGGACGCCTCGAATTCAGCCAAACGGCTATTTAAAGCACTCGAGGAACGAAACAGCCGCATGCGCCCTTCGACTTCAGGCGCATCACACAGACGCGCCCTTCAGAACCAAGCGCATCACAGAGGATGCGCCCCCATGCGTCCCTATACCCAGTGGAACGCCAATCGACGTGCCCCCTCAGCTGTCCATCGAATGTAGAAATATTAAATACTGAACTGACTGAGTTGGCAGCACACCTCCCAAAGTCTGAACGGTGACAGCTTTTTCAAAAAACGAAGCGTCGGCAACGTCAGCATCATCTTTACTCCGACGGCTACTGCCACGTGGCCACTTAACCACCCGCATGCGCCTCAAAAGCAATACGCCTCAGACTCTTCACTGATCCCTAAAGAAGAAAAAAGTCTCCATTTGAAGCTCTGCATGCACCTCAAAAGCCATGCGCCCCAGACTGTTCTCTGATCCCAAAAGACAGAAGGAAAGTCGCATGCTGCGCCTCAAAAGCCATGCGCCCAGAATGGTTGTGACTCAAAAGGTTACGAGCCAAAGTCTCCTCATGCGCCCAATCCTAGGCGCATCCTACCAGATCATTCCCCACCAAATGAGATCTCCGAGCCATAAGTCAATGACAGTGTCCTTTGACTCAACATCCAAGATCTCAGCAACAGAAAGATCTTCTCTGCTACGTGTCGGCTACAACAGCAACATGAAGAAGTCAACCCCCTCAATCTGGGCGCATCACCCATGCGCCTCCATCAGCAATCTCACGTGGCGTCCCCACGCACCAGTGCATCCTACATATGCGCGCATGAGCAGCCAACCTGTCCAGCTATAAATAGAGGAATTTTTCCTTCATCCACACCTACATATGGACAGACAGAGAACACCCAACGAAGGAACATATCACTAGAGAGACAGATACAGACACTCAACGTCTTCCTCCTCTCAGCCAGCTCCAGCACCAGAGCAATCCAAACCTTCAGAGAACCGATAATCGTCGTCAGCTCGTCAACGGAGTCAACGCATTACCACTCGCTCCATCGGCACAAGGGACCCAGATAAACAAAAGTGTACTCCTAGGACTACGTCTAAGTCCTATATTGTAACACTGTTCTGTTTATATTGAAATTTGTAATCAACAATTTTAATGGCAAACCAACACCTACAACCAAACACGGATAAGATGTGACGAAACTAATCCGCGACAAGTTATTGTTCCAAGCCACGGTCAGATACAAGTACCCAAACCAAAAGTACTCATACCTAACGGATAAAGGTGTCTAACCATTCTAAGTGAAATATAGTTAAGAACAATCCTTCAACGCATGGGCCCTGGCTAAATAGGATCGCACATGGTCCCTCCTTGGGGCACCAGAGGCCAATTAGTAAGAGCATAACGTTCCACAGAAGTCAGTGGCGTCAGTAATCATGGGTCATCAACCCCGTATCTCCAACGGAGTTCCGGGTCACAAGGAAAAGTGCATCGAAGTCCATACGCTAAGGAATTGTCCTTCCGTCCAATGCCTACTAGTTGTATCCACACAGAAAACCTCTATAACCGCTAAGTCAAACTAAGCATGCAACTCCATTAGCGGTATTCCTATCGCACGGCTACGTACTGGTGGCCAGCCAGTCACGCACGTCTGTTTTTACATGCGACACAACTTGTGGAAACGTGTCAAGGCCAAGAATGCAACACACAAAGGTGGTCCCTCAAATCTAGGTTTAAGTGTAGGAAAATAATACATGCAGAAAATATAAATGCATAGTAGTTCTCAACAGGTTATGTCTGTATCACAGTTTATTTACATAAAGAAAATAATGAATAATGCATAAAATATGAGCTAAATAAATAAACAGCAAATGGCAAGGTGTCTTGCCTGGTAGTACGCCTAGTGTGCTGCAATGATCAATGTGGCACGAACTGCGACTTTGGTACAACTATACAAGGTGACTCTGATGGTGGCACGGACAATTCCATTGGGTCCAGAAGGGTCAATTTAGTTAGGGTTGATAGAAGAAAGGATAAAATTGGCGAAGGAATGGAAAAAAGAGGCTTAGTCATGGAATAAGGGAAATTAAGGAAAATGATTGAATAATATTATATGTTTTAGAAAACTAAATACTTTAAAGATATATTATAGTAAAACAATTTGATAAATATTGAAAACAGTGGAATAAATAGATTTAGGTTAAAAACCCAAAGTTTGTATAGCTATACTTATAATAGAAACTAAACTTCATAAACAAGATGTTTTAATTATAAACCAAAAATATTAACTTATTTAGGCCCTATCTTGTCAAAATAGAATATTTACATTTAGAAAGCTATTTTTATTAGTAAGAATATGTTTTTAGGTAAATGCTCCAAAAATTAGTTCAGGCAAAAATACTGTAAGTGTGAAAATAATTTTGTTAACAACTATCTATATTATTTCTATTTTACAATATAATATATATATTATATATTTTTTTAATATATATATTTATATATATAGATATATATATATATATATATATATAATATATATAATATATATATATATATATATATATATCCAATTGCTATACTTCATATTTTTGAAAAATAGCTTTAACCACCATACTATCCATATAGCTGTAAAATACTTAATATTCTAATATAACAATTCTTATAATAATCAAAAATTATAAGAACTAATAACAATAAATAAATTATTAACTAATAATTATAATAATATAATAGCTATAGAATTATTTATTCTCTTGTTTTCTTGGGGCGATGATGGTGATAGGGCTGTCGGGTTTGGGTTTGATGGAGCCGGGCACGGCCAGGGTGACGGGGGTGGGGGTGGCTTGGATGCTGATGGTGGTGTAGGCAGAGCTGCCGCGGCAGTTGCTGTGGTGGCGTCTGGGTTGTGATGGTTGCAGCGGTGGTAGAAGTTTGGATGACAGGGAGATGGTCGGCTGGACTGGTTGGGTTGGCCGGAGGAGTCGGGTGAAGATGCTGGCATGGAGGAGTTATGGTAGGGATGGTGTTGTGGCAGTTATGGCGCGGAGAAGGCGGTGTTTGGGTGACGATCATTGGGTGTCTCGGCGGTGGTAGGGGTGCAGCGAGGGCATGTGCTGCTCAAGACCAGGGGATCGGCGGAGGCAGGAGGAAAGACACGAGCGGGGATGGGGTTTAGAGTAGGGTTAGGTTAGGGATTTGATTGTGTCGGGATTGTCGACACGGGGAAAGGTTCATGTATATGTAAATGTTGGAATAAGATGTGGGAGGGGAAACATGGACACGATGCACGTGGGTGGTGAAAATTATGGAGGAGTACCTGCCTATTTATAGGATGTGGAAATTCTCAGTTGGATAAGGATTAGATTAGTTTAAACCCAATTAGATAATTCCACTTAAATCAATAATAAAATCCAAATTCAAATTAAATTCTAATTTAAAACTAGATATTCTAAACTCAATTTAAGTATAAAATCTATTTTAATTATTTAAATTAAATCCATAAAATCAAATCGAGATTTAAAATGGCCATAATAAATTCAATAATATTTTCTAAAATAACTAATAATAATAATTTTGAAAATTACATTATTATTAAAAATAAACTAATAAATATTTACAAAATATATATGTATGCACAAATAATATTTACAAATATATACTTTTCTAGTATACTATTTTATAAGAATATTATTAATTATTATAACTGTCTAAATAAAAGGCTTTTCATATATAAAATCATAAATTCAGAAATTTTGATAGCTAAAAATAATTATTATTTATATTATCTTGAAACTATATAAATAGGAAAAACGTTTTTCTAAAAATATGTATGCTCGCACATATTCGCACTCGTCGAGCAATTATAAAAAATAAAATTTCGTGCGCGACGTACAATACGACTACGCGACGTAGAATACAAAATTTTAAATAAGTACCAAATTTAGTAAAAAAAATTAGGAGTTTTACATGCTACCCAACTTAAAAGAATTTTGTCCTCAAAATTAAGAATTAGTAGGGGGTGTGAGTAGACACAAAGGGGTATCGATAGGGAACAATCAATTATAATGCTCAATAAAATCATGTCGTAAGAAATCGTGATCCAGATCATAGAAAATAACACGGTTATGGTCATGGATAATGAATAAGGGTCATGTGTTTAAATCAACAATTAGGAGGTTAAGGGTTAAAGTTAGTCATGATAACATGCAAAGGAGTAATATGGTACCAAAAGATAGGTTTAGAGAGTAGGTTGACGGCACAATTTAAGAGAGCGAATTAGGTTCACCTCTAAATTAAGAGATTAGAGGGTCATGATAGTAAATATAGGGTCGAGAAGATGGACGAGTAGTTTAGGACGAAGATATAGCAACATCGAGTAAGAATGGTCATAGTCGATAGGAAGGCTAGAGGAATTTCTAGCACAATGCCTTCATCCTTCTAAAATAGGTGAAGGCGAAAGCAATATAGAGTTCGAAGGAGACGTTATCGAATACGAATACGTGGTTCAAAGGCGACCGAATAATTCTAAAGGAGTTGCCAAGGCAGTCACGGAGGAGACTTTAGAGGACAAGTTTAACTATGTCCCCATCCACGTAGAATGATAGATAAAAGCGAACCAAAGTGCACTCGGTTGATCAGACCATCAGCACCGATTCTAATTAGACAATATGTTAGTGGGTGCGACCCAAATAACATATGTCTTGAACAAGCTCGATAAAAGAATAAGCTTGCAAAAAAAACTAGGCTACATTAGCATCATTAGTCTAGTTAGTAAAATATAGGCCCGTGAGATTAAGATTGAAATAAAGAACTAATATGAATAGTCTAAGTGTCATAAAAATCTAAGTCTTGTTTATTCCTATACGATCAGTCTATGGTTTACTGCCCAAGGCTTGGTTGACCAAGTGGGTTAAATCCCTATAGTCCATATAGTCTAGATAATCCTATTTGTATTCTCCTTAATGGTCAAGGGTGTGTCAGGTCGTGGGGTATTCTACCCAACTTAAAAAAATTAAGCTAAGGGTGTTTGGGATATCTAACTAGTAGGGTCAATCTCTAGCAACCACGAAGGGAAGATAAGAATTATGATAGAAGAAATCAAGTAAGATGCAGTCGATGAGTCGAACGATAGTTCGAATATGGAATCGAGAAAAAGGTCAAGTATGTGGATGAGATCATAGACTTCTAATCCTATTCGCAGGCTTGCTTGGTACGGTAAAGTAACCAAACAATTATCTTGACCTGCATGGACCACCACAAAAATATATAACGCTCCAGTCTCAAATATGTAGGACTAGGAACGTGGACATGCCAGCTGCATTTATACGAAGTATACTCCAATATATGGAAACCTCGTATGAATACATAAGCTATAAAATACAGTAAAACCATAACTAATCTCATCCACAAGAAAATAAATGAATAAAAGATATCATATAATGGTAATGAATTGTCTTGATACAATATGTTGGGCAGAGACAAATCCACTACCAACAAATAAGAGAAAAATACATGGAAAATGAAATGAGTTTGGCAAGCAAAGCGAAGACGATCCAATTACAATCATCCTCGAAGTAATAGCGATGATCATGTACACGGCTAGAACACCTGCGAAAGACAAGAGCACACACCTGGCGAGATAACCAGGTCCTCAAAGAGACGTAACAAGACACATAATATCATGCCATATAAACTGAATAAATATTACTCAAATAAATAAGTTAATTGAATTATAACATGGTCTAATACATACCTATTGAACTAGCTTACCATCCTCCCAACCAAACAAGGACAGGAGATGGTAAACTAATTCACGGTGACGTATCTTTCCATGCTATGAATCTAATATGGTATTCGAACCCCAACAAGGTTCAATACCTTCTTATCAAAGTAGTAAGTCATACCTACAACCAAATAAGGACAAGATGTGACGAACTAATCTGCGACAAGTTATTGTTCCAAGCCACGGTCAGATACAAGTACCCAAACCAAAAGTACTCATACCTAACGGATAAAGGTGCCTAACCATTCTAAGTGAAATGTAGTTAAGAACAATCCTTCCTATGTATGGCCCTGGCTAAATAGGATCGACATGGTCCCCTCTTGGGGCACCAGAGGCCCAATCAGTAAGAGCATAACGTTCCGCAGAACGTCAGTGGCCGTCAGTAATCATGGGTCATCAATCCCGTATCTCCAGCGGAGCTTCCGAGTCACAAGGGAAAGTACATCGAAGCCCATACGCTAAGGAATTGTTCTCCCCGCCCAATGCCTACTATGTTGTATCCACAACAGAAAACCTCTATAACCTCTAAGTCAAAATAAGCATGCAACCTCTATTAGCGGTTATTCCTATCGCACGGCTTGTACGCACTAGTAGCCAGCCAATCACGCACGTCCGTATTCTATATGAGACACACAACTTCATGGTACAACGTGTCAAGGCCATGAATGCAACACAAAGGTGGTCCCTCAAATCTAGGTTTAATGTGTAAAAAAATAATACATAGTAGGAAATAAAATGAACAGTAAGTTCTAACAGGTTATGCCATGTATCACAGTTTATTTTACATAAAGAAATAATGAATAATGCATGATATATGAGCTAAAATAAATAAACAACAAATGGCAAGGTGTCTTGCCTGGTAGTACGCCTGGTGTGCTGCAATGATCAATGTGGCACGAACTGTGACTTCAGTACAACAACTATACAAGGTGACCTTGATTATGGCACGGACAGTTTCATTGGATCCAGAAGGGTCAATTAGTTAGGGTTGATAGGAGAAAGGATAAAATTGGCAAAGAAATAGGAAAAATAGGCTTAGTCATAGACATAAGGGAAATTAAAGGAAAATGATTGAATAAATATATATATATATATATATATATATATATATTATATTATATATATATATATATATATATATGTTTTAGAAAACTAAATACTTTAAATATATTTACTAGTAAAACAATTTGATAAATATTTGAAAATAGTGGATTAAATAGATTTAGGTTTAAAACCAAAAGTTTGTATAGCTATACTTATAATAGAAACTAAACTTCATAAACAAGATGTTTTAATTAATTAACCGAAAATATTAATAACTTATTTAGGCCAAACTATATCTTTGTCAAAATAGAATATTTACATTTAGAAAGCTATTTTATTAGTAAGAATATGTTTTAGGTAAATGCTCCAAAAATTAGTCAGGCAAAAATACTGTAGGTTTGTGAAACTAATTTTGTTAACAACTATCTCTATATTTCTATTTTACAATTATAAAACTAGAGTATATAATTATATATATATATATATATATATATATATATATATATTTTTATATATTATATATATAATATATATTATATTATATCTATATATATATATATAATATATATATATATATATATTCAGTTGAAAAAAAAAAATATATACATATATATATATATATATATATATATATATATATATATATATATATTCAGTTGCTACACTTCATATTTTTGAAAAATAGCTTTAACCACCATACTATACATATAGTTGTAAAATACTTAATATTTCCAATATAAAAATTCTAATAATAATCACAAATTATAAGCTACTAACTAATAACAATAAAATAAATTATTAACTAATAATTATAAAGAATAATAGCTATAAATTTATTACTACATAGCAGCACCATGCTGCTTCCTCATTTTTCGAGGAGAACAAAAATCAAAAAGTGATAGAGATCGAGAGAGACAATTTAATTTTACTGCAGGAAGGAGGGGTGTGAGGAAAAAGGCGGGGAGAGAGAGAGAGACGAAGAGTGGGAGAGACGAGAGAGAAGGAGAGCGGAGGGGGCTCTCACCTGTCATGGCTCGACAGAGGTTCGTAGTGCTCGCGACGGTGGAGGATGCAGGCCCGCTGCGGCTCCGGTCCATGGGGGTTCTAGGGCGGCGCTGGCGATCTCGTCGACGGAAGGTCGGGAGAGGGCAGGTTCGTGGGTGCGACAGGCAGCGGAGGGGGTTTCGGCGCTAGGTCGGCGGTGAGGATAGGTGAGGCGGTCGGGAAGCTCGCCGGAAGGGGCGATTGGAGAGGGGGTCTCACGCGCGGGCGGAGGAACGGTGGAGCTGCGGCCATGGCACGGCGCGCTGGCGTGGGCGGTGAGGCGGTCGGAGGTTTCGGTGGGTGCGGGCGGAAATCGACGGCGGAGTTAAAGGGATTTCCTATTCCTCTTGTTTCTTTGGGCGATGATGGTGATGGGGCTGTCGAGTTTGGGTTTGACAGAGGGCATGGCCAGGGTGGCGGGGGTGGTCGGGTGGCTGGAATACTGATGGGGGTAGGCGGGGCTGCGTGGCAGTTGCCACGGGGGGGCTGGCTGGGTGTGATGGTTGTAGCAATGGTGGAAGTTTGTATGACGGGAGATGGTCGGCTGGACTGGTTGGGTTGGCGGAGGAGTCGGGTGAAGATGCTGGCATGAGGAGGTATGGTAGGGATGGTGTTGTGGCGGTTATGGCGCCGGAGAAGGCAGTGTTTGGGTGACGATCATTGGGTGTCTCGGCGGCGGTAGGGGTGCAGCGAGGGAATGTACTGCTCGAGACCAGGGGATCGACGGAGGCAGGGGGAAAGACACGAGCGGGGATGGGGTTTAGAGTAGGGTTAGGTTAGGGATTTAATTGTGTCGGGATTGTCGACACGGGGAAAGGTTCATGTATATGTAAATGTTGGAATAAGATGGGGGGCGAACATGGACACGATGCACGTGGGTGGTAAAAATATGGAGGAGTACCTGCCTATTTATAGGATGTGGGAATTCCCAGTTGGATAAGGGATATTAGTTTAAACCCAATTAGATAATTCCATTAAATCAATAATTAAATCCAAATTCAAATTAAATTCCAATTTAAACTAGATATTCTAAACTCAATTTAAGTATAAATTCTATCTTTTAACTATTAAATTAAATCCATAAAATCAAATCGAGATTTAAAATGACCATAATAAATTCAAATATATATTTTCTAAAATTACTAATAATAATAATTTCAAAAATTATATATTATTTAAAAAAAACTAATAAATAATTATGAAAATATATGTATGCACAAATAATATTTACAAATATATATTTCTAGTCTACCAGTTTATAAGAATATTATTTATTATTAAACTGTATAAATAAAAGGCTTTTCATATATAAAATCATAAATTTAGAAATTTTGATCGCTAAAAATGATTATTATATATTATCTTGAAACTATAAAAATAGGAAAAATATTTTCAAAAAATATATACGCTCGCACATATTTGCACTCGTCGAGCAATTACGAAAAATAAAATTTCGTGCGCGACGTACAATACGACTACGCCACGTACAATACAAAATTTTAAATCAGTACCAAATTTAATAAAAAAATATAAAATTTTAGGGATTTTACGGAGCAGTGAAGGTAGACCATGCACAAAAATGAATCCTTCGAGTATTATCAAAACCTCCACTAGAATTTTCTTTGATGTTAGGATGTAGATTTGTGACTTTCTTAGGTAAAAGATATGTAGAAAAATAGTAGGTAGGAAGTGATGATAGAGTGGACTTGATAAGAGTGTTTTCTACCGCATGAGACATGCATTTACCTTTCCAACCCATGAGTTTCTTAGAGCTAGCAGCAATAAGTTTTGAATGAGTAGAAGCATGGTTTTTTGGTAAAAGCAGTTGATGGCCAAGGTAACTGTCAGCAGGATTCATTAAGTCTCACACTAAGAATGTCAACGAAAAGTTGACGCATTTAAATATCAAGCTTTTTTGAGAAGAAAATGGATGATTTGTCATAATTATTTGTTGGCCAGACCATGTTTCATAAGAATTGAGGATGGATTTGATTTGAAGTATGTTAGGAATAGTGCAGACCCCAATAGAAATAGATCATCTGCAAATAGAAGATGGGAATATGATGAGTGGAGTGCTTCAGTTTGATACCAGCGTATAGGTTATTTCTCTCCATGTTAGTGATATGTTTAGAAAGAATTTCCCGCACATGATAAAAATGTAAGGCGAGAGGGGACAACCTTGTCGGATACCTCGACTAGGGATAAAGATGGAGAAGGAGAACCATTGATGATGATTGCAAATGTTACAGTAGTAACACATTGCATTATAAGATTATGTGATCTACCAAATATCCCAAACCCTTGTAAGACTTGACTGATAACATACCAACTAAGCCATTCATAGGCCTTAAACATGTCTACCTTAAGAGCAAATGCACTATTTTTAGAACTGAACTTATAAATTGAATGAATGATTTCTTGTGGGATAATCACATTATCGTAGATTTGCCTACCGGCACAAAAGCATTTTGGAATAGTGTTATTAATTTGTGGAGAAGGGTCTAATCCTATTAGCAAAAAATTTAGATGACATCACAAAGACAGATAGGTCTGAAATCAGCAGGGCTTGTAGGATTATTGGTTTTGGGTATAAGAGCAATGTAGGTGTGGTTTAGATGTGGACACTACCAAAATTTATCGCTTTAGCGACGGCTGTATCCGTCGCCCGGCCGTCGGTAAATGGTAATACCGACAGATGGCCGACGGATTTTGGTCAGAAACATCCATCGGGAAAAGCCTCGTCACTAAAAACAGTTCGTCGCCAAGTTGTCACCAGTGACGATTTCGCGACGGATTTTCGTCAACCATACTCGTACATCTCGCGACGAATGGCCGACAGATTTCTGTCAATGCACGTATCAGAAAGTTAATGATACATCACCTTAGCGACGGCCTATCCGTCGCTAAATGGTCGGTAATTGCGTATTAGAGAGTATCTGATACGCAATATTCGTCGCTAATCCATCGCTAAATGGTCGGTAAACGCGTATCAAGAGTGTCTGATACGCAATCTCCGTCGCTAACTCGTCGCTGGTAGTCGCTACTGTTCGACGGCTAGCGACGGAATAGCGGCGGTACATCCGTCAACCCGGTTCTATGAATCTTTTATATTTCCAGAACTGTGGCGACGGATATTCCATCGCAATTTCGTTGGGATTAGTCAGTACTCCATCATCGACCAGTCGCGGATTATCCATCGCCAAACTTTTACCGACTATTAGCGACGGTCTACCGACGAAAATCCGTCGATCATATTTTGTTATCTTTTTATACTTCCAGAACCTTGTCGACGGATCGTCCGTCGATGAGTAGTCGTCATCCGTCGCTAACTTGGAATAGTCCCAGTTAGAGACGGATAGTCCGTCGGTTGGTAGTCACGGGTCCGTTGCTAACTGGGAATTTTTTAAATTTTTTTTGCATAAAACAGAGCATTCCTTGTTCACACAACATCCACATAAATAACACAAATTATCCAAACATTCAACATTATCTAAACATTCAAACATTCAATATCCCAAACATCCACCAACATAAATAAAATAGATCATTCCCAAACATCCACCAACACAAACCAACATAAATAATACACCAATCATTTAAAACAGTCAACATTATCCATTATTTTAAATTGTTCACACAAATATTAAATATTTAAACAGTTCTCAAAATATTCGAATACAAACATCAATGAGGAGGAGGAGTTGGATCATCCGATGGTGCTGGTACTCCCTGCTGCGTCCGACACATGTACACTTCTACCAGGTGTTGCGGCAATCCCTCTAAGACATGGTCTGGAAGTCGATGTAGCTGCTCTGGCGACATCAGGTCGAGAAGGGCCGTCACAGTAGGAGACGGTACGATAGGGGCAGTAGGGTCAAAAGAGAGACGCCCGACGGAAGAAGGACCGATAGCACCAGTAGACGGACTGGGAGCAGACGGACCGAAAGCAGTAGAAGGACACAAAAAGTACGTAGACAACTGCGCCCACAAGTTCGACACCGCCTTGTTTAGATGCGTAAGCTAAGACCTCACATCATCGTCTGCCGGGGCCGCGGGAGGAGGCGGGGGAGAAAATCTCGAAATCGTCGCGTGCAATGGCGCCAGGGAGCCGACTCCGTACATGCTCCCTTTGTTAAAGCCGCCGACGGTATCTACGAACATGTCGTCGTAGCGAGCGGCCGTAGAAGAGGGCATCCCGATGGGCGTCGTTTTGCCGACATCCTCGGGAGCAGATAACTGAACCCGACTAAGGGCTTCACGATACGCAGCCTATCAAATGAATGTGTTTACACTATATGTTTACCTAAGTTATAGTCTGAATCCTAAGTTTACCTAAGTTATAGTCTGAATCCTAAGTTTACCTAAGTTATAGTTTGAATACTTATAATTCTAACATAAGTCTCATAAATGTAAGTACTTACATTCGTCTCCTTGGCCCTCTCATCGACGAAGCTCCCATCCTTCCGTCTCTTATAGGTATGCTGGAATACATTGTGCATGGTGACCGAGTCAACGTCTTTTCCCTCCTTCAACGTCCGTTGGGTCTGCATACGAAATATTCATAGAATTTAATTAATTAAGTATATTAATATTACCGAATTAGATAGTGGAATGAATTTGCGAAATCTAACCAATTCTACAAGCATCGCTACGTGGGGCTTTGATCCTCCCGTATGTAGTCCCGCGGCCCGTCGGTTCGCTTTCGCTTTTTTTGATTTTTCCTTGAAGGCAGGAGCATCCATCTTCTCCAAGAGTTGCTCATAGTAGTCCTGTCGGATCCACTCCTTCTTCGAATGCGCCGTTCGAAGGTCATAAACCGCATCCCGGATCTTCTTCCCGGCGCTTCTATAGGTCCTGCAGATCGCCTCCTCGCGATGGGGGGCACTAGAAGGTCCTCTAACATACAAATTCAATTATCAGGATATTAAAAAAATAGTTGATTAAAGAGTAGTTAATAATTAATCATAAGATATATATATATATATATATATATATATATATATATATATATATATTTATATATATATTATATATATATATATATATATATAATACTCTCGTCTCGTCGAGCCAGCGGTACTGCAAGTCTAGGGGCACCTCAGAAACATTGAGGTAGGGGCCATGGTAGTTAGCCCGGATAATCTATCCTAGAAGCCTGGTAGCATCCCACGGAAAAGAACCTACAAAGAAGCAACGACTGAATTATTAACTTGAATAGATGAAACAAATTTATTAAATTAACTTAAATTTACTTACGCTTCACCCGCGGGCCATAGCTCTCGTCAAAACTCGTCCATCGACCTCTCTGGTGGCATCGAAGGATCCACAGCTCTGCGCATGTACTCGCCAGTAACCGGGTGTAACTGAATCCGGGGGTACTCTGGGGCCCAATGTGCAGTAACTGGTGGTACCGCTGGTGGATCTGCTGGCAAAACAGATCCGCAAGCGGATGGAGACGTCCTCGACGAAGGTGTCGATAGCCCCGCCGTAGATCGACGGGGGGATGAGTCTGTGCCCGAGGTACTCTTCGAGTCGGGATCGCTAGCGGGCGTCGCCTCCCGGGAAGGCTGAAGGCAACCACGACCACCACCACGACCACGCCCACCACCACCACCACGACTAGCACCACGACGACGGGTGCTAGCCATCAGTAGGGCGACGAGTGACGCCACGAAGAAAAGAACTAGGAGTACCATCTGAAACAAGAATATGCAGAAGTTTAAACTGAATTCACTAAGTTATAGTACTTTTATGAGGTCAAACTAAAATACGTAATTGAAAGTATTTTTAAATATAATGATATTTAATCTAATCATCGTCATCGTCTTTGTCCTCTTCTTCATCCTCATCCTCATCCTCATCGTCGACTTCATCTGTATTCCCATCCTCATCAAGTTCTCTTCTTCTTCTTCTTCTCTTCTTCTTCTTCTCTTCTTCTTCTTCTTCTTCTTCTTCTTCTTCTTCTTCATCCTCAATATTTGGGACAAGACGCCTCTTTCTTCTTCGGTTGACAGCTAAGTCTTGTGTATCAACCTCTTCCTCTCCTCTATTTTCCTCAACAATATTTTCAACATCCATGGTATCCGACTGTTGTACCAAGTATTGGGACTTTTCGATCTGGCCCTCTTGGTATACTGGGTCTCTAACGTTGAATATATTTTTATATTTAATCTTGTATACTGTCCACCAGTCAAATCGATCTCTACGATGCCTTAGGTAGCTTGTATAGTAGACTTGAACCGCCTGACTTGCTATCGCAAACATGTCGGACCCTCTATACCTCATGCGATGAATTATATCGACGAATCCAAATTGTTTACCAATTCTCCAACCGATATTTGGTGTTGTATCGAACCACTCACATTTGAATATCATAATATGCATATCATATGGGGCACTATATTGTAAATCTACAATATTCCGAAGCACTCCATAATAGTCAAAGTCCGACTCGTCGTCATAGATGGTGCCTCTTATGCAAACACCAGAATCCTTGGTACTGAAGCCATCATTGACATATTCGATATTTATATCATTCTGAGTTGCCTTAAACTTGAAGCCATTAACGACATAGTCTGGCCAAGTCTTTACATGCTCCCCTTTGTATCAAATTTAGATAAGGACGCTTGCATATATCTCGGCAATGTCTTGTATTGCTTTTGGATTGTCCTTCGTCTTTCTTTTAATATCATGACGGTATTGAAGACATTATCGAACATATTCTTTTCGATATGCACGACATTAAGATTATGCCTTATAAGATTATCTTTTCAATAAGGCAAGTCCCAGAAGATACTCCGTTTGGTCCAGTTACGGCTTTATCTGAACCCCTCGACACGATTGTTCGATGGATCTTCAATTACGGAGGGCAAGTCCTTTACATCTTCTCAAATATCGTATCCCTACAATCTGGATGGCGGATGAGAAAGTTCTTGTTTTCCAGCTCTGAACGCGTCCTTGTTCTTTCTCCAAGGATGACTCGCGGGCAGAAATTGACGGTGACAGTCAAAGAAAAAGTTTTTCCTCCATGCTTAAAGCGAAACGCCTTACTATTTTCTATGCATATCGGACAAGACATGGTACCGTGAGTACTCCATTTCGATAGAATACCGTATGCTGGAAAATCATTTATTGTCCACATCAGTGAAGCTCTCATCTAAAAGTTCTGTTTTCTGGAAATATCATAGGTCGCGACGTCGATCTTCTACAGTTGTTTCAGCTCATCCACCAACGGTTGTAAATATATATCGATGTTTTTCGTCGAATTTTTAGGACCCGGTATGATAGCTGTCAAGAACATATAAGGAGTCTTCATACACATCCATGGCGGCAGATTGTAAGGGGTAAGAATGACCGGCCAGCATGAGTATTGAGATCCCGACTACCCGAAAGGGGCGAAGCTATCAGAACATAGCACCAGACGTACATTTCTAGGCTTTACAGCAAAATCTGGATGACACAAATCAAAAATATTTCTACGCCTCTCCGTCCGAAGGATGTGATAATTCTCCATCGTCCTTTGTGCGTTCTTCGTTGTGCCACGTTATGTGTTCAGCTGTATTCAGAGACATATACATCCTCTGCAAGTGCTTCATGATTGACAAGTAATGCATATACTTGTAAGGACGTCGTTTTCTAGTTGACTTTCCTTTTTCCCTTTACTGGCCTGTAACGATCCGCATTATAGAAGTTGCAACTTTATGTCCTCCTTCTCCTTGTAGTATAATATGCATCCATTACGACAACAATCAATCTTCTCGTACCCCAGTCCCAGTTATCGGACCATCATCTTTGACTTGTAGAAGTTTTTTGGGAGCTCTTTTGATTCCTTCGGTAAGATCTTCGTCGCTAGTTGTGTAATCCGATCATAGCAAGCTTGTGGCAAGTTAAAATTGTACTTTATGTTTAACAATCGTATCGTTATTGACAGTTCGAAATGAGTCTCACAATTAGGATGTAGAGGAGTATCTGCATCCTGAAATATATCATAGAACTCCTTCACCTCGGGATTAGGATCCTCCGGATCAAAATTAGGTCATGCCGTATCGTACACCATATCTCGTGTACGATTCTACAGGTCTCCATAATCAACAGAGCATCCATCATCCATGACAAAATTCGTTGCAGCATTTTCATCAAAAGCATAAGTAACAGTATTCGCAACATGTCTTTTTGCATATAGTTCAGCTTGCGATGACCACATGCAGTAATCACGTACAAAATCCTTACGGGTCAAATGATCTCTCATAGTCACCACTTCTTCATAACGTCTATTGCGACAATTACCACATGGACACTTGATTTTGTTACCGTCTATGTACTGAGCTTTGCTCATGGCATACTTAAGAAACACTTCCACGCCTGCCTGAAAATCGTCACTCACACATATTCTGCTCTCGTATTGTCGTTTGTACATCCATGTACGATCAAAGAAGTTGTCACTACCACATTTCTAGTATGAGGGTATTTTTGTCATTTTTGGGGTATTTTAAATTTATTAGAATTTATGGGAATTTTTAGGAATTATTTGAGATTGTTTGAACTAGGTTGACTTTTGACTAGTGTTGACTTTGTAGACCTACCTAGGAACTAACCCTAGTTAGTGGGTCATGGTTAGGTCAAGTGACTCTAGTCTAGCCTAGCTTAGGACTTGGTTTAGTCATTTTGGCAAAGGATTAGGAAGTCACAAGTCATGACTTATGGTTTTAGAACCTTGATTAAGTTTAATCTACATTAGCCTTTGTAGCTTGGCCCAAGGCCCAATAATTTGGCTAAGCCCTCACCCTAAACCCTAGTGGCCGGCCACACCCTCTACCTAGGGATTCCCACCATATAAAATTCCTCCCAAATCTAGGGTTGCCTCTTTTCTTTAGGAAGAGCCCTATTTTCAAGGAGGTAAGTTTTCATGCCATTTAAATTCTAGAGCCCCTTTTCTATTCCTTTTTCTTTCTAAATTGTTCCAATAGGACCTAATAGGACTGTTATTGCTGTTGTTGAGCTTCCATTTTAGTTTGAGGTTGATTTGGATTGATTTGGTCATCAAGTGGAGAGCATTACATAGGGAGTTTCTATTGAAAGTTCAACAAGAGGTAATTTCTTCACAACTCTCAATGGATTTTTGATTTGTCTTCATGTATAGAAAGCCCTAAGAGTCCTCCTAAGGTCTGGATAGGTTTCGTGTCTAGTATCGGAGGATTCATGTCCGTTCTGGACACGTATCAGAGCTAGGACTAGGTGTTCGATATAATGCCACAGAGGGCCTGTCGATCGAGTTAACCTATTGTTTTTGAATAGGAAATAGGTTTTTGTTCTTATTTAATGATTCCAGTCCTTGTGTCTTGATTTCCGTGTCGTCCTGTGTCGGTTTGATGATGTGGACACGTGCGCGCACACGGTCACGCGCTGCTACAGGGATCCCCTGCCTATCGGGCCCTGTAGCGGACACGACACGCACTTATTCGACACAAAACTCGACACGAGGCAAGGGGCACTGACTGATACGCCATGTGTCAAGTCTCACGTGTCCCCGTGTCGTGTCGAGAGAGATATTGATCCCACACGGGGATTTGCCTATGGGAGTGCACTGTGGGTTTTCCCCACTGACACGGGTCTCGTGTCCAACCCTGACACTTCGTGGACACAGGCCAGTGGGCCCATGAGGTAGCCCTATAGGTGGGCTACCCATGTGTGTCACCACGAGATCCATTCGTGTCCTGTGTCGTGCACATGACACAAGTGCACGTGTGCACGAGACAGTGCACTGGCAGTGCACTGTATTTGTATCATTTTGTGATTTCTTGCTATGGACACGCCGTGTCAGGCTATGGGTGACACGAGATGATGTGTGGGGTTGTGCACGAGGGGTGTTTACATTTTCCAAGCTTTATATTCATGATAGTTGATTATTGCTATTCGATTCCACATTGAACCCATGTTCTGATAACTGTCAACTAATTACCTGTCATTTTCCAGTTTCTAAATTGATAGTGTTTAATGATTTAAATCCTAGTATTGATGTTAATTGCTGAGTTTAGACTCTAATTATGTTTCCTATATACATTGTCTTACCATGATGGAAAGTTGGTGTTAAATTGATGTGTGTGGGCTGTTATGGGTATTGATGTGTGATAAGGGTAACATGAACTGATTTTTTTTATTTCTGTTGTAGTATTTTTTACTGGATTTATTCTAACCATTATCTGCAAATGAAATCTTAGATTGGGTTGGGTATGAAAACTGGAAATACTTGAGGGCTATCTAAGAAAGTTTTAAATTAAAATTGTAATGTGGCTTTGTACTCAATTCTGAAAATTGGTTTAGGGTCGACTAAGGTGATTTGGGTTGCATTATATTTGATGAACATGAATTGCATTGCCATGTTAATCCTTGTTTTGTCTACATTACTGTCAACATTAAATTTTAGTATTCCTATTTAATCTGGATATATGAACTGTTGGAGTTAGACAAAACCTGAGATTGATTTCCTTTTCTTTCCTTCTAACTGAGGTTGATTTCCAGGTTTGTATAACCTGAGTTGGGCCATGTTCCCTGTCTTCATGATTATCCACTGTCATATTTTTTTCCTGTACTACACTACCTGCTGTACACACACTCTTCATTGATGTATTTCCTGCAACAGAGCACACTGTTCACACACATTCTCTTCCTCTCTTCACTGTTTGGGAAATTACTGCATATACATGTGACACTGCTCACTTGTTCACCATCATTCCTGCACACATATTAGACAATGTACACACACACAACAAGTTAACACCTGTCCTACACAACCCTTCATTCCTGCACTTTGACACATTATACACACAAGCACACCCCCTCCCTGTTACTTCCTGTCCACACACATTTCATGTGTCACACACTAGCTCTCTCTCTTTCTCTAATTTCTAAGCTTTACATGTAGGCCATGTTGTTTAGGCATATACAATGTCTATGTGTATAAATTGTGTGAGTGTATATATTCCCTTGTAGCTAGTGTTGTAGGTTTACATTTAGCCTAGATTGTGTACTATATAGTGTGACATTAATATATGGGTGTAATAGTGAGGTTGTGACTTGCTAAGGGTTCTAGAAATTAGCTAAGCTACTTTGTGATATAACTAATATAGGCTTGCTTAGCCTTGATAGGAATGGTGCTAGCTAGTATAGATTGGAATAGCCTAGTTTAGACTCAACTAGACTTGGTTGACCTAGTTTGACTTCTAGGGTTGACCAGAGTTGACCAAGAGTTGACTTTGGCCTAGATTGACTTAGAATCATGTAGAATGCAGTAGGACTCCATTACACTATTCTGGACTTGTTGTGACTTGTGCTGTTCTGATTAGGAGGCAGACACCACTCCTTGGATAGTACGTTTCATTCTGGACACTCAGTTACAGGCGAGTACATTCTCTGATCATTTCATATCCTGCTTAGAATTATATTCCTGCTTTAGATCACTATACTTGATGTTGTCACGACATTATCACGGATTAGTACTATATGGATCTTCTCATGCGATGTTATCTCCCTCGGGAGCATCGGTACATTGTGTCATGTGCGTTTCACTTTCATCATGTACTCCTGTGCTTTCATTACATGTGCACTCCTGTGAATCTTGTACTCTCATGTTCATGGAGCCCCATGTATACTATCATGTGTACCCTATATGGGCCCCCATGTGATATCCTGTGCAATAACATAACTTGTTTAGATCATTGTGTATTGATTGGGGATACGAGGGAGTGCTAGTAGTTGTGTGAACAATTCCATTGTAGTGTAGATCCTGTGCACCTCGATATCCTGTGCAAATCTGTCCTGTTCACATGTGCTATCTCGTACTCTGACTCACTAGCCACTGTTAGTTCTCTATTTATAGTAGATATTTCTGTTACAGTTCTCTCTCTTGTTTACATACTGTATTTCTTCAGATCCTGTATTTTACTCTACTGCATGATTATATTTTCTAACCTGCTATGATCTGTTGAGATGTACTGTACTCGCTCCTGTCCTGACTAGACCTGTTGAAAATATTACAGAGGACGAGGAGGAGGCTTGTCTGGACACTTACTACGGGGCAGCCTTAGATGACACCTGCGAGCTGGACCCTCAGGAGGACCCAGCTCTAGCTGAGGAGATCACCCCGATTGCCTAGACTAGACTAGTTAGGCTTATCTTACTTTTTGCAGTCTTGAGACATGTTCTAGTTAGACTCTATTTTGGAGATCAGTTTGTATATATTCTTTTATCTGAGACCTTGTATTGCTGGATTATCTTAGACTACTGCTATTTCATCTATTTTATTCCTTGAGTTCTATTTCATATCGTGCTATCTCTTCCTTAGTTGTGATTGAGTTTTCTATTGCTATGTCACCCCCATTCGGGAAGTATAAACTGTTTATATATATACTGCTAGATGTTGTGACCTAGGACAGCGTTCTACTGCCGACACTGCGGCATAGGCTGGACGTACTCACGTCTCGTGCCCTTACTCTAGGGTGCGGGTCGTGACACATTTTTAGTGGTGGCCCATGCAGGTCTAGACTAGAAGTGTAGTGGTACTCGAACTAGAGTATCACTGCAGCCTGCTATAGGATATAGGACATTAATTTTAAGCTACTCAATCACTTTAGGAAAATTTCCTTTTTATTGCCATCTAAAACCTTTGTCAGCTGATCCTTTGAATTATAATTGTCCGCCTTTGTTATTTTACTTCTTTCTCAGAAATTGATACTTTTGTTTGTCTATCTTCAGGATGGTAGAGACTCGATTGCAGCGTGCTACCCATGAGGATGCTATAGAGGGGACTGTTACCTCTCAGCCAGCACGGCGAGGCCAGGGGACTGCAGCTCCTGCCACCTCAGCTCGTGTTGAGACCTCGGCAGTCGCAGCAGGGGGTATGCATCCACCGACTGGGAGGCAGGACCCGTCATTCCAGAGGATCCTTTTCTGCCGCCACCGCCTCCAGGACATGTGGACACAGCTCAGATGTTCGCGTATTTCCAGCAGTTCATGGACCGACAGCAGGCTCGGCAGGACAGAGGCATGGAGTTGGCCGTCACGACAGCCGCAGCTCGACCATGTGCAGCAGCAGAGTACACCGGGGATCGAGCATTTCAGAAGATGAGCCCCAGGGACTTCATGGGGACAGAGGGGATCCTGTATGCCGACGAGTGGATCGAGCATATGGAGGAGATCTTCCGCTTGGCCAGGATCCCAGCAGACCTTCAGATCGAGGCCGCAGCTAGCCGGATGCGAGATCTTGCTCGCACCTGGTATCAGTCGGACCCCAGGGGGGGGTACCAGGGCAGACTTGGAGCAGTTCAGGGCTTCTTCAAGAAGTTCTTCCCAGATTCAGCAGTCAGAGCCTTGAAGACACAGTTTGAGAGCTTGGTCCAGGGGAGCCTCTCAGTTGAGGAGTATGCGGGAGAGTTTGGCCGTCTCGGCAGGTTTGTCGAAGGGTTGAGCGAGACGGCGAAGGCCCAGAGGTTCCGGAAGGGCCTGGTCAAGGAGGTCAAGTCCTTGACCAAGGGGAACAGAGATGCTATATTTGAGGAGATCTTGACGGGAGCCTACTTGCAGAGGATGATCTGAGATTAGGCTCAAGAGAGGGAGAGACCCAGCTGGGGGCGGGGGCAGTAGCAGCAGCGGGGGCCAGGCCAAGAGGCCTCATTTTCAGCACCAACAGCCGAGGCAGTTTCAGCCGCAGCCGATTCAGCAGAGGCCGGCTCATCAGCAGCAGTTTCAGCATCAGGCACCCAGGCAGACAGTCAGTTGCGCCTTCTGCAAGAAGCCAGGGCATGGATGGAATGAGTACAGGAAGAGGCTCGGGAAGTACCTTCTTTGCGGAGCAGCAGATCACCAGATGAGGGATTGTCCTAGGTCTGTGGGATTAGCTCAGAAAGGTGGAGCCAGAGCTCCAGCAGGTCAGCAGCGGGGACCAGCCCTGCCGACTCAGCAAGTAGAGGTTTGTCCAGCACCAGTAGCAGGCCAGGGGAGGCCAGCAGGGGCGAGCTTTCGCCATGGCAGCTGAAGATGCGGAGGTGACTGGAGAGCTGATTACAGGTTCGATTCTTCTCGACTCCAGTCCAGCATTTGTATTGTTTGATTCCGGTGCGTCGCATAGCTTTATTTCAATATCTTTTACGATTAGACACGGTATCATAGCTGAATCGTGCTAGGACTTACAAGATCACGACGGGGGTGGTATTATCCTCGTGAGTGATGTTGTAAGGGTCGGAGAGTTGTTTGGGAGGCCGTGAGTTGGAGGTGAGCCTGCTCGTAATGCCACTGTCGAACTACGATATAGTACTAGGCATGGATTGGTTGAGAGGCACCACGCCAGTATCGATTATAGAGGGGGTAGAGTTTGTTCAGAGCACCGGAGGAGCCAGAGTTCGAGAGACTCCAGACGTCAGACAGAGAAGAACAAGCGGAGTCTTTGTGGATGTGGAGTCGCGGTCGAGGACAGACGATTCACACCCTTGATAGCAGAGTATATGGATGTTTTCCCAGAGGAGTTGTCGGGACTGCCACCAGACAGGGATATGAGTTCTCGATAGACTGGTTCAGGAGCGGAGCCCATCTCTCAGCATGTCTAGGCGGGTGAACAACAGCGAGTGGTGGAGCTGAAGAAGCAGGTGGATGAGCTACAGGACAAGGGCTTCATCGCTCGAGTTCGTCACCATAGGGTGCACCAGTGTTGTTCGTGCGAAGAAGGAGGGTCAGTACGTATGTGTATTGATATAGGGGCACTCAAACAACCTCACGATCAAGAACAGATACCCACTGCCGCGGATCGACGATGTTGACCAGTTGAGTGGAGCTCGGGTATTTTCAGTTGATCTGAGGTCGGGATATCACCAGGTAAAGGTGAAGGGGGAGGATATTCCCAAGACCGCTTTCAGGAGCGGTACGGGCAGTTTGAGTTCCTGGTTATGCCGTTTGGGCTAACCAATGTACCCGCAGTGTTTATGAACCTGATGAACAAGGTGTTCCATCAGTACCTGGATCAGTTGTGGTAGTGTTCATAGATGATATTCTGGTATATTCCAAGATGAGGAGGAGCACGAGGAGCATCTGAGGTCGTGCTGGAGACTCTCAGGAAGGAGCAGCTTACGGAAAGCTCTCCAAGTGTGAGTTCTTCAAGGACGGGTGGACTTCTTGGGGCATGTGGTGACTGGAGATGGTATCTCAGTCGACCCCAAGAAGATCTTAGCAGTGTGAGGCATGGACAGCGCCAACTTCAGTTGCAGAGATCAGGAGCTTCCTGGGGCAGGCAGGATATTACGGAGATTTGTGCAGGATTTCTCCCGGGTTGCAGAGCGTTGACACGGTTGACCCGGAAGGATGCTGAGTATGTATGGTCAGAGGAGTGTCAGGCAGCTTTTGATGAGTTGAAGAAGCGGCTGACGACAGCTCCGATTCTGACGTTGCCTTCAGGATCGGGTGTGGATTCACTATTTATAGTGATGCTTCAGGAAGGGGATGGGTTGTGTGTTGCAGCAGCATGGGAAGGTGATTGCCATACTTCCAGGCATTACGTCCCATGAGAAGAATACCCTACCCACGACCTGGAGCTGGCAGCAGTGATTTTTGCATGAAGCTGTGGAAGCATTATCTGTATGGTGAGAGGGTGGAGATCTTCAAGATCAAGAGCCTTAAGTATGTGTTCACTCAGAAAGGTTGAACATGAGACAGCTCAGATGTTGGAGTTGATGAAGGACTTCGATATTGCACTACAGTATCATCCAGGAAGAAGGCCAACGTGGTTGCCGATGCCTTGAGTAGGTATCCGACAGCCATTGTGTTTGACCATGGATCGACATTTGCTTGCGACGAGATGGGATTGACGCTGATGCTGGGAGTGCAGATACAGCTATGGGGGATGCAGATTCAGTCAGACTTGGTGGACAGGATCAAGGCGGCCAGTTCCGCGAGGATGTGGCTTTGCAGAGTAAGAGAGCAGATCAGTATAGGAGTAGGGGATCCTGAGTTTTTCCTTGCAGAGGATGGTGTCCTGAGGCACGGTGCCAGGTTATGTGTGCCTAGCGGGAGCTCAGAGAGCAGATTATGCGGAGGCCACAGATCTCAACTCTATACACCGGGTGCCAAAAAAGATGTACCGAGATCTGCGGAAGCAGTATGGTGGTCAGGATAAAGCGGGAGAGTGTACCACTTCGTGGCTAGGTGCTTGGTCTGTCAGCAGGTCAAGGAGAGAGACAGAGGCCGGTGGATTGTTGCAGCCGCTGCCCATTCCCGAGTGGAAATGAGAGCATATCACGATGGACTTCGTTTCAGGATTGCGTGTACTCCAGGAGGGAAAGACGCGATTGGGTCATCGTTGATAGGTTGACATAGCCCATTTTGCATTCAAGGGGGGTACATCTACAGAGAGGTGGCGGAGATGTATATACGCAGATAGTCAGGATCCACGGAGTTCGGTCAACATCGTCTCAGATCGGGATAGCCGTTTTACTGCCCATTTTGGGGAGTTGCAGACAGCTTGGGCACTCAGCTCAAGTTAGTACTGCATACCACCACAGACGGACGGAAGTAAGCAGAGCGGACTATTCAGACCTTGCGGATATGCTGCGGACGTGCGTCCTGGACTTTGGAGGTCCTGGGAGGATAGGATCTTTCATTGGTGGAGTTTGTCTATAACAATAGTTCCAGGCCAGCATCGAGATGTCACTTTCGAGGCTCTGTACGGGCGTAGGTGCCGTACACCCTTATCCTGGGATGATTGGTGAGCGAGCTTTGCTGGGGCCAGAGATGATTGTGGATACGGTCGAGTCGAGAAGAGTGAAGCTCATCAGGGACAAACTTCGCATGGCGCAGGACAGACAACGGCATTGGGCCGATAGCCACCGGAGGACCCTTGGAGTTGTAGGTACAGATTGAGTAGGATTAGATTTAGGTTGTTTGTTGATTGATTTGATCATGTTTGTTTATTATATTAATGAGACCTTGCTTGTGATTAGGTCGGAGACCAAGTTTCTTGAGGATATCTCGACTCGTGGTACGATACGTTTTGGTGGAGGCGGAAAGCTTAGCCGCGCTTCATCGACCCTTTCGTTATCAGCGGGAGAGTCGGTGACGTGGCTTACAGGCTAGACTTGCCGCCTGCACTTGTAGGGGTCCACAACGTATTCTATGTATCACAGTTGAGACGGTACGTGGCTGACCCTAGCCATGTGCTCGATCATTCGGAGATTGAGGTGGGTCCTTCTCTCAGCTATCCAGAGCAGCCAGTAGAGATTCTGGATCGACGGGAGAAGGTTCTGAGGAACCAGGTGATACTTTTGGTACGCGTCGCATGGAGGCATCATTCTCCAGGAGAGTCTACCTGGGAGTGGGAGGATGAGATGCGCGAGCGGTACCCTTATCTTTTGGACCTTGAGGTATACTTTCTATCCTTCTCATCAGTTGTATTTCGCCTTTCAATTTCGAGGACGAAATTCTTTTAAGGAGGGTAGATTTGTCACTACCACATTTCTAATGTGAGGGTATTTTTGTCATTTTTGGGGTATTTTAAATTTATTAGAATTTATGGGAATTTTTAGAAATTATTTGAGATTGTTTGAACTAGGTTAACTTTTGACTAGTGTTGACTTTGTAGACCTACCTAAGAACTAACCCTAGTTAGTGGGTCATGGTTAGGTCAAGTGACTCTAGTCTAGCCTAGCTTAGGACTTGGTTTAGTCATTTTGGCAAAGGATTAGGAAGTCACAAGTCATGACTTATGGTTTTAGAACCTTGATTAAGTTTAATCTACATTAGCCTTTGTAGCTTGGCCCAAGGCCCAATAATTTGGCTAAGCCCTCACCCTAAACCCTAGTGGCCGGCCACACCCTCTACCTAGGGATTCCCACCAAATAAAATCCCTCCCAAATTTAGGGTTGCCTCTTTTCTTTAGGAAGAGCCATATTTTCAATGAGGTAAGTTTTTATGCCATTTAAATTCTAGAGCCCCTTTCCTATTCCTTTTCTTTCTAAATTGTTCCAATAGGACCTAATAGGACTGTTATTGTTGTTGTTGAGGTTCCATTTCAGTTTGAGGTTGATTTGGATTGATTTGGTCATCAAGTGGAGAGCATTACATAGGGAGTTTCTATTGAAAGTTCAACAAAAGGTAATTTCTTCAACTCTCAATGGATTTTTTATTTGTATTCATGTATAGGAAGCCCTAAGAGTCCCCCTAAGCTCTGGATAGGTTTCGTGTCCAGTATCGGAGGATTCGTGTCCGTTCTGGACACGTATCAGAGCTAGGACTAGGTGTTCGACATAATGCCACAGAGGGCCTGTCGATCGAGTTAACCTATTGTTTTTGAATAGAAAATAGGTTTTTGTTCTTATTTAATGATTCCTGTCCTTGTGTCTTGATTTTCGTGTCGTCCTGTGTCGGTTTGATGATGTGGACACGCGCGCGCACACGGTCGCGCACTGCTACAGGGATCCCCTGCCTATCGGCCCTGTAGCAGACATGACACGCACTTATTCGACACAAAACTCGACACGAGGCAAGGGGCACTGACTGACACGCCATGTGTCAAGTCTCACGTGTCCCCGTGTCGTGTCGAGAGAGATATTGATCCCACACGGGGATTTGCCTATGGGAGTGCACTGTGGGTTTTCCCCACTGACACGGGTCTCGTGTCCAACCCTGACACTTCGTGGACACAGGCCAGTGGGCCCATGAGGTAGCCCTATAGGTGGGCTACCCATGTGTGTCACCACGAGATCCATTCGTGTCCTGTGTCGTGCACACGACACAAGTGCACGTGTGCACGAGACAGTGCACTGGCAGTGCACTGTATGTGTATCATTTTCTGATTTCTTGCTATGGACACGCCGTGTCAGGCTATGGGTGACACGAGATGATGTGTAGGGTTGTGCACGAGGGGTGTTTACATTTTCCAAGCTTTAGATTCATGATAGTTGATTATTGCTATTCGATTCCACATTGAACCCATGTTCTGATAACTGTCAACTAATTACCTGTCATTTTCCAGTTTCTAAATTGATAGTGTTTAATGATTTAAATCCAAGTATTGATGTTAATTGCTGAGTTTAGACTCTAATCATGTTTCCTATATACATTGTCTTGCCATGATGGAAAGTTGGTGTTAAATTGATGTGTGTGGGCTGTTATGGGTATTGATGTGTGATAAGGGTAACATGAACTGATTTTTACTGATTTCTGTTATAGTATTTTTCACTGGATTCATTCTAACCATTATCTGCAAATGAAATCTGAGATTGGGTTGGGTATGAAAACTGGAAATACTTGAGGGCTATCTAAGTAAGTTTTAAATTGAAATTGTAACGTGGCTTTGTACTCAATTCTGAAAATTGGTTTAGGGTAGACTAAGGTGATTTGGGTTGCATTATATTTGATGAACATGAATTGCATTGCCATGTTAATCCTTGTTTTGTCTACATTACTGTCAACATTAAATTTTAGTATTCCTATTTAATCTGGATATATGAACTGTTGGAGTTAGACTAAACCTGAGATTGATTTCCTTTCCTTTCCTTCTAACTGAGGTTGATTTCCAGGTTTGTGTAACCTGAGTTGGGCCATGTTCCCTGTCTTCATGATTATCCACTGTCACATTTATTTTCCTGCACTATACTACCTGCTGTACACACACTCTTCATTGATGTATTTCCTGCAACAGAGCACACTGTTCACACACATTCTCTTCCTCTTCATTGTTTGGAAAATTACTGCATATACATGTGACACTGCTCACTTGTTCACTATCATTCCTGCACATATATTAGACAATGTACACACACACACAACAAGTTAACACCTGTCCTACACAACCCTTCATTCCTGCACTTTGACACATTATACACACAAGCACACCCCCTCCCTGTTACTTTCTGTCCACACACATTTCATGTGTCACACACTAGCTCTCTCTCTTTCTCTAATTTCTAAGCTTTACATGTAGGCCATGTTGTTTAGGCATATACAATGTCTATGTGTATAAATTGTGTGAGTGTATATATCTATATATTCCCTTGTAGCTAGTGTTGTAGGTTTACATTTAGCCTGGATTGTGTACTATTCTGTGATGTTAATATATGGGTGTAATAGTGAGGTTGTGACTTGCTAAGGGTTCTAGAAATTAGCTAAGCTACTTTGTGATATACTAATATAGGCTTGCTTAGCCTTGATAGGAATGGTGCTAGCTAGTATAGATTGGAATAGCCTAGTTTAGACTCAACTAGACTTGGTTGACCTAGTTTGACTTCTAGGGTTGACCAGAGTTGACCAAGAGTTGACTTTGGCCTAGATTGACTTAGAATCATGTAGAATGCATAGTAGGACTCCATTACACTATTCTGGACTTGTTGTGACTTGTGCTGTTCTGATTAGGAGCCAGACACCACTCCTTTGACAGTACGTTTCATTCTGGACACTCAGTTACAGGCGAGTACATTCTCTGATCATTTTATATCCTGCTTAGAATTATATTCCTGCTTTAGATTACTATACTTGATGCTGTCACGACATTATCACGGATTAGTACTATATGGATTCTCATGCGATGTTATCCCCTCGGGAGCATCGGGTACATTGTGTCATGTGCGTTTCACTTTCATCATGTACTCCTGTGCTTTCATTACATGTGCACTCCTGTGAATCTTGTACTCTCATGTTCACGGAGCCCCATGTATACTATCATGTGCACCCTATATGGGCCCCCATGTGATATCCTGTGCAATAACATAACCTGTTTAGATCCTTGTGTATTGATTGGGGATACGAGGGAGTGCTAGTAGTTGTGTGAACAATTCCATTGTAGTGTAGATCCTGTGCACCTCGATATCCTGTGCAAATCTGTCCTGTTCACATGTGCTATCTCGTACTCTGACTCACTAGCCACTGTTAGTCTCTATTTATAGTAGATATTTATGTTACAGTTCTCTCTCTTGTTTACATACTGTATTTCTTCAGATCCTGTATTTTACTCTACTGCATGATTATATTTTCTAACCTGCTATGATCTGTTGAGATGTACTGTACTCGCTCCTGTCCTGACTGGACCTGTTGAAATATTACAGGACGAGGAGGAGGCTTGTCTGGACACTTACTACGGGGCAGCCTTAGATGACACCTGCGAGTTGGACCCTCAGGAGGACCCAGCTCTAGCTGAGGAGATCACCCCAATTGCCTAGACTAGACTAGTTAGGCTTATCTTACTTTTTGCAGTCATGAGACATGTTCTAGTTAGACTCTATTTTGGAGATCAGTTTGTATATATTCTTTTATCTGAGACCTTGTATTGCTGGGATTATCTTAGACTACTGCTATTTCATCTATTTATTCCTTGAGTTCTATTTATATCGTGCTATCTCTTCCTTAGTTGTGATTGAGTTTTCTATTGCTATGTCACCCCCATTCGGGGAGCATAAACTGTTTATATATATACTGCTAGATGTTGTGACCTAGGACAGCGTTCTACCACCGACACTGTGGCGTAGGCTGGACGTACTCACGTCTCGTGCCCTTACTCTAGGGTGCGGGTCGTGACAGAAGTAACGATCTATCGTAGATTGGATGTGAAAATCTGTATCGTAAGACAAAAAAACTATGTAATCATATAGAAAATCCTATCCTTACCCGTACTAAATATGTACCCTGTTACCAAGATACCTATGAACTATATGTATATATACTATCTAGCCTTAAATTCATTATACTACATATCCAATTTACATTTATATGCACATACTCCATGTCAACATATTTAAATGTCACTTAATAAATACCCTCATAGGTTTCTTGAGTTCTATATTACCTAGATTGCACTTATAGGACTACAAACAAATGTGGCAATGCCCCCACACTGCTACCACACTGTTGTCAAAGGGGTAAACCCCTTGCTATAGGCCTAGGGCAGGGCCTGCCCTGAACTCCCCTGCCTTCCTGCAGGTCTCCCCCCACCTGTGCTACTTCCTGTACCAAGCAGCATTGCTACTTCTGATTTTTAACCTGTGCACACATGTGCATAGGTGTTTAACACCAATAATTACAAAATTCTCTCCTAAATACTTGTACGTACACAACACTTCAAAGCCCCTAATTTTACTCTTGTAGATTCACTCACTGACATTCACAGCCTCACATGTGTTCCTAACACTCATGTGGATACACCAAGTCCCTAATTTCCCTTCTCCTATCTCTCATACATATGTGCACATGAGCCATTACCTACTAACATCATACACAATCTTGTGAACACCACTATCTAATACAACCAACACAAGCTACACCCCCATACTGCCAAATATGGCCTGTCGAAGCCTGCAATAACACTGGACAGGGAGAAAACTCCCTGTCCCTACACATGCCTGGCCACACAGGCCTGTGGCTTGCCCAAGCCTGCTGGCAAGGCCATACTGGCCTGTCCACTGCACAGTGCAGGGGCTAAATGCCACCTGCACAATATTGGACAGCATACCAACTCATCCTGCAGCTAAGTGGGTTAATTCCCATTCATTCAACACTGACCCACATATCAGCCATATGACTGATACTAAAAACATATGACTGAACCAAATATGGACTGAAACTTAATGGACTTGGACTGAACCAATAATGGTACTGAACTAAGGAGATAAGGACTGATACAATAGATAGGGACTGAGTTTAAAGACTGAACTTAATGTATCAGTTATTGGACTGATACAAATAGCAGTACTGACACCAAAACAATTTATCACTTCTTGAGAGTTGCACTTCAACTTATCAACATAGCTACCTAAACCCCACATTAAGAAGAACATCACATACAAAAACCATTCCCTCATCTCTTACTCAAGGACACATACTCACACACATGAACCTTCCTATTGCAGTGCATCACATCCCCTTCAATGCTCGAGCCCTCCAAGCTGCTACTACTCTAAGAAGAGCAATCAACACTGCTTGCCGCCTAAAGCAGAGTGCAGTACATGTTGCTACAATAGCTCCCTCCTTCCTATCACTTGTACACGGCCTCCCCTAGTTTCCTGCAGGTTGAACCCCGCTAATGCAGGGGCAAATCTTGCCTGAAGCATTAATGGCCAAGCCACTCCTGCACGAAAATTGATGCTACACACAAGCCTATGGCCCTCACACCCCCGCGAGCCCCACTCCCACCACCCCCATCCCCTGCACTAACCTTCCCCCCCCCCCCCCCACACCCCTGGCCCCCCTCCGCCCCCCCAACCCCCCACCCCCGCGGCCTCCATCCCCACCCCCCCGCGGCCTCCCACCACAACCGACCACCCACCCCCCACCACGGCTCCCCTCCGCCCCCACCCTACCGCCGGCTATCTCTGCCCCCCCTCGGCCGCCCACAACCCCCAAACGAGAGAGAGTACCTTTGAAAGAGAGAGAGGAGCAAGATGAATTTTATTTGGATGAAATTCTCCCCTTCCCCATCGGTTCAATTTAAGTTAGGGCTGACAATTTAGCGACGGACTGTCGACGAATATATCCGTCGCTAAGTAGCCGTAAATTTCCCACAAATTTTTATATATTTTCCCGCCAGCTGAGTGACTGCGTAGCGACGGCTGCAGGTTCCTTCCCTAAAACTCATCAGCTGGGCGATGGACGATCCGTCGCTACGTAGTCGCCCAATTTCCTGTGATTTTTTAACATTTTCCATACAAATATTGACTAAGGAGTGACTACTTCGCGACGGAAACATTGTCCGTCGCTACTTCGCCGACGCCTTACCGACGGGTGTGCGACAACTTTTCACCCTTAAAATTAAAAAATATTGCCAGTGATTAGACGGTAAACCGTCAGTACATAGTCGGGAGTCTGTCGCTAGTAGCGACGGACCTAATCCGTCGCTAACAGGCCGTCGCTAAAGCGATGAATTTTGGTAGTG
>JANAVB010034121.1:0-22189 GCA_029216955.1 Iris pallida
TATATATATATATATATATATATATATAAAAATATATATATATATATATATATATATATATTATCTATATATTCTATATACTATATATATATATATATATATATATTATATAGAGAGAGAGAGAGAGAGAGAGAGAGAGAGAGAGAGTTATATAGAAAAAAAGAATGGGAATATCTTGCGAGATATAAAATTTTGTGAGATATTCTTCACCCCTAAACTCGATCTTCATTGAACCAGCACAGAACCAAACATCTTCCCACCCTATTTAACGAGAGAGAAAGAGAGAGGAGTAGAGAAACCCTAACCCTAAACTAACCCGCTGCCTCTCGTACGACCCATGACACCCCCAGCCATCTACGTGTATAATATATAATATATATATAGATTATATATATATATATATATATATATATATAGATATATATATATATATATATATATATTTAGCAGGCGATCAGGGAGACCCTTCGGCAATTCACAAAGATTAGCAGGCGATGCTCACACTCCGCGGACTTCTTCAGGTCGGCTCTGTCCTAACCCTGGGCTTGGACCACGACCGGTTTTTGGGTCTTGCCTTCTTTGTTGTCTGTAATTCAGCTCGCGCAAGATGCGCTTACTTGTATATGCCTCGGCATTTTGCGTCTGTTACATCAATAAATCTTTGTTTTGCCATATATATATATGTATATATATATATATATATATATAAATATAAATATATATAGAGAGAGAGCGGCGAGCGAGAGAGAGAGAGAGAGTTATATATAGAAAAAAAGAAAGGGAATATCTTGCGAGATATAAAAATTTTGTGAGATATTCATCACCCCTAAACTCGATCTTCATTGAACCAGCACAGAACCAAACATCTTCCCACCCTATATTAACGAGAGAGAAAGAGAGAGGAGTTGAGAAAACTCTAACCCTAAACTAACCCGCTGCCTCTCGTACGACCCATGACACCCCTAGCCATCTACGTGCGCCGCCCTAGCCACCGAGGACCGTCGGAGTCGGCCGAGAAAACCACACCAGCAACAGCAGTAACAACAGCAAAAGCGTCACGAAGGCGAGTTCATAGCGTGTTTTTGGCTTCACCAAACGACCGTTCTCTGAACCATTTCTTCAGGTGTGATCATAACCCTACCATATTTTACTCCCTTCAACGAGAATCGATTAGAATTTATTAGATTTTTCAGGAAATTTTCTAAAAAATCGACGAAAATCTATCCAAAATTGGACAAAAAACCCAATCCCAGTACCCTATTTGGAAGGCCAATTATTGGCAATCCATTAGAAATTCTTGAAATCTATTTAAATAAATTTTTAGTCAACCTATACAACTTCAAAACACTGTTTACCGTTTTTAATTTCATATATTATTTATCGAGATAAGTCAATTTGAAATCACAGGAAAAAAACAAATAAAAACAATTTTAAATTTTCAAAAACCAACTAATCATACGAGGTCCGTCCTAACAAACTGGGCGAATTGGTCGCAATCCATGAGCATAGAAAGATGCGTACGGATGTTGCGGACGTGTGGGATTCGACGGAACTCGATTTTGTTGTGTGTGAGCGACGAAAATCGAGGCGTATTGGTCGAGATACCCCATATCGACCTCTTTGCAAACTTGCCTACAACTTCATGCACGTTCTTCACCTCGTGACAAAACTTGTGCCACTGGACTTGTATCATTTTTCTGGTCCTGTGAGCCAAATTTGGTCCGATTCTGAGAAAGTCGACCGGAACGCTATTTTGGCGGACTCGCGACCCGACTCAACGGGCGATTTTGTGCACAACTTATCGGAATCCAAATCTGGACATACCAGAGTTAGTAAAGAAAAATTGGACTCGTAGATATATAATTTATTGACTTTACAGACCATATGCTCTGGCACATATTTTGATGCAAATCAGGTCCAATGACGGACACTGTTTTGGTCCAAAATTATCGTTTTGCCCCTGGTCCAGTTTGTGGTAGTCAAACTTAGATATTTTTATTATGACAAGAAAGTTGATAATGTCTGTTTCAGCATCCGGAGGCGTTTGTGGGAGTTCAGATTTCGTGACTCTTTGATTTGATGAGTTTTTGCAGGGATATTTTGCTACCTCCAGGCAAGTATACCTTGTCAACTTTGTACAGTTTATTTACATGCATGTTCTTATTATCTTTCTTGTTCATGTATCATTTTTCTAGTCTATATTGCAGTCATGATTTATTTTCATGTCTCTTACCTGTTATCACTTACTTTCACCATTAGTTATGTTTCTATATATTTCCACCCATGACTTCGATAATATTATTTTCTTGAGTGATTTGATTTGACCACGTGTGCCATGATATCTTAACTTGATCTTGTGTTCCATGTTACCTTGACTTGACCCTCTACCAATACTATGATTGGCTACTTGGCCACTCTCAACTCGGAGAGACCCACGACAGGGCTAAGATAGAGACTCACTATAGTTAGGGAGTACCACAGCAGTACTACTAGATATAGGACCAGGGAGTACCACGACAGGGCTACGGTCATTCGATTCATTTGTAGCCATACTTAGTATTACTTTTCATATGACATGTCATGATCTATAGAGTCTTCCATATGATCTTCATTCTTGTTCTAGAAGTTATTTTTTCTGTTTTTCTTGCATGTTATATACTGTCATAGTAGGCATATTTTATGTATCTTGTTAGTCCCCTGAGGACCTGGTGATCCCTCCAGGTATTAGCTGATGTTATCAAGGTAGAATATATGGTAGGATATGAGTGCTTCTCAAGACTTCAGGTATATTTCTCTAGCCAGCTCAATCAATCTTGTTTAACAAAACTATCGATTTTACTCTTTGGTCCAATTAATCAGGCCCAACTAATCATATTAACCAAAAACAAAACCTAATAAATCTGAGCCAAGTCCAACTCTTTTCTCCGTTTTTTCTTTTTTTTTTCTTTTAAGGCCCACTGGCCTGGCCTAAAATCAGAGCCCGACCCAATCCAACTGCTGTGCTACTTTCTTTCTCTCTCTCTCTTTTTAAAGCCCACTACTGTGGCCCATTAACCCGACCTGGCTCCCAGTTCACCAAATACCCAGATTCTCTTGATTCTCTTTCTCTCTTTATTTCTCTCTCTTTCTCTCTCTCGAGAGGTAGAGAGATCCACGAAGAATAAGAAGAGTAAAGAAGAAGTACGGAAGAAAATGTCACAACCATATTTATAGTTTGAGGGTATTTTTGTCATTTTTGGGGTAATTTAAATTTATTAGATTTTATTTGAATTTATGGGAATTTTTAGAAATTATTTTGGAATTGTTTGAATGAGGGTTGACTAGGTTGACTTTGACTAGCTTTGACTTTGTGACCTAACCCTAGTTGAGTTGGACTTGGCTAGATATGAGACCCTAGGTTAAGTTAGGTTAACCGTACTCTAGTTAGTGAAATCAATTAGGAATATTGAGATTAGAATAGAAAGATTTTGACCACAAGTCATGATTTGTGATTTTTGAGACATTGTTTTATGACTAAGCCCAAAGCCCATTAGCCAAGTGCCCAACCCTAACCCTAACATTTTTGTCCAGCCACTTAACCCATCCTTGGGACTCCCACTCTATAAATATTCTCATAGAAATTAGGGCTAGCCTCTAAGGAAGAACAAGCTTTAGAAAGAGGTAATTTCTCAACTTCTAAAATCCCTAGAAATTCTATTTTAGCTCCTTTTTCCCTCAAACAAATTGCAATAGGTTTTAATTTGAGTGTTCTTGCTGTTGTGATATTTTATTCTCAGATTCAAATCATTTTGGAGAAGTTTGACTCTCAAGAGGAACACCTCTCTTTAGAGCTTTTTGGAGATTTTGATACATAGAGGTAACTTTCTATTTACACCATAAAATTCTAGTTTTATTGCATATCTAGGAAGCCCTAGGCCTAACCTAACTGTAGGAATAGGAAACCCTAGAATTTGAGTCCATTTTGTGTCCTATATGGACACGTATCAGTCATATAGTGTAGGTATTTGTGAAAATGCCACAAAGAAATTTTTTGTGTTATTTTCGAAAACTATTTGAATAGGAAATTAGTTTTTGTTGTCGCTTACACGTTTCTTTTGGACTGGGGGTGTCCCTGTGTCGTATCGTGTCGGATTCGACACGTGCACACGCGGGTGCGCGCGCGCGTGCGGGGCTGTACGTGTGTCCTGCTGTGCGGGAGCTCCACTGGACACAATACGCGACCACTGGACACGAGTTTTGACACACCCCTTGGGGCACTCACTGACACACCACGTGTCAAGTTTCAGGGGCCCACGTGGCATGTCGAGGGAGTTATCCTTGCTGCACTGGTCGGGACTGACAGTGCAGTCGGTATTTTTCGACACTGATACGGGTTTCGTATCACTCACAGACACGTCGAGGACACGATTCAGGTTGACCTAGTCCTAGCCCTAGTATAGGCGTACACGTGTGCACGAGCACGTGTCTTAATTCGTGCTGTGTCGTGTGCACGACACGCGTGCACACGTGCACGATGCAGTACACTGAAACAGTGCCTGTGTGCACTGTTTCGTGTCTTGAATCATTTGGACACGTTTGTGTCCACTTTGGTAGACACGAACATATTGTTTGACATGTATATAATGTATATTTTAATTACCAACTCATAGTTTTATATATTAGGTTGATTTTAATTTCGAATTCTCAGTTTACCCAATCTCTGAAACAGTGTATTAATTTCCCTGTTTTCCAGTTTTCAAAAGTGAATTTCGACAGTTGTTTTAACCTGTTTAATACTGTTAAAATGTTGATTTAAGTCCCAATATGGGTTCTCCTATAGGTAATCTAGTTGTGTGTCGAATTTGGGTTATTTTGGTGGTATATTGCATTCAAAATGGGTTGGTTTGTGTGTAGGCTGAGCTAAGTTCAGTTTTCTGAATTGTTAATGGATTTCCTACTATTTTTCCTGCACAGTCTAGTGTGTCAGTCCCTATTTCACACCCTCACTGTTTTCACTCTTCATCACACACATATTTCACTCACCATTCACTCACACCCTCACCTAGACACTATCACATTCTCATGTACCCTTTCACTCATTTCATACACACACACACATACTTTTACTCTCATTTACTCACACATACACACACATCTCACATCACTCACTCCCAAATCACCCTCCCTCACATACACACACATTGCCTCTCTTTACACACACACACATATACTCTCTCTCTCTCTATTATATCATGAAGCCTAGTTATATATGTAATATGTATTATGTAGATATGTGGATACATATATGTAGGTATCTTATATATGATAATATGTGGATGTATTATTATATATGTATTATATACATGCATGTGTGATATACATATAGGTAGCCTATGTATATATATATATATTCACTATGTGAATTCATGTGTAGGCCTAGATGTAAACTAGGTTGCGTGATGTTGGTTTGACTTGTGTGGTATGGGTTGTATGGACTTAGTATACTGGCATAAGCCAGTTTAGCCTAGTTTAGACTGGTTTGGACTAGTTAGGCCTAGTATAGGCTAATGTAGACTAGTATAGACTAGTTTGACCTAGTTTAGACTTGTTAGACCTAGTTTGACCATGGTTGACCAAGTTTGACTGCTAGGGTTGACCAGAGTTGACCAAGAGTTGACTTTGGCCTAGATTGACCTAGATTCATCTAGAATGCATTGAATTGCATCTTGTTATCATTTTAGACTTGTTGTGACTTGTGCTGTTCTGATTAGGAGCCAGACACCTCTCCTCGGACAGTACTTTTATATTGGACACTCAGATACCAGGCGAGTACATTCTCTGATCATTTCATATCCTGCTTAGAATTATTTCCTGTATTAAATTACTTTTCTTGTTACTGTCACGTTGGTCACACGGATTGGTACTATATGGATCCCTTCTTGAGATGTTATCCTTAAGGAGCATCGGGTACTACATGTTCTGTGTGTTTTACTTACATGGCATATCACTATGCTTCATTGGTTCTTTGATCACTTGTGACATATACTCTTATGATCACAGAGTCTCCTAGAATCCTTATCCCATTTGCTGGATATCCTAGAATCTCCTAGAATCCCCATTTATGGGACATCCATGTATCACCCTTCGGGGGCCTTTGCATGGAATCATAACATAACCTGGTTGGATCCTTGTGTATTGATTGGGGGTACGGGGGAGTAGAATTAGACATGTGAATACTATCCAAGTAGTGTAGCATCAAAATCTTTCCATAGTGTAGCATCAGAATCTCCTATGCTATTTACATGTCTATATTGTACTCTGACTCACTAGCCACTGTTAGTCTCTATTTATAGTAGATATTTCTATTACAGTTCTCTTTCTGTTTACATACTGCACTTCTTTCAGTACTTGTATCTTACTTCACTGCATGATTATATTTTCTAACCTGCTATGAACTGTTGAGATGTATTATGCTCGCTCCTGTCCTGACTGGAGCTGTTAAAAATATTACAGAGGACGAGGAGGAGTCCTGTGTGGATACCTTCTACGGGGCAGCCCTAGACGACACTTGCGAGCTGGACTCTCAGGAGGACCCAGCTCTAGCTGAGGACATCACCTCCATTGCCTAGACTAGTTTAGTTAGGCTTATCTTATTTTATGTTGTCATGAGACTGTTTAGCTAGACTTTACTTCTGTTCAGAGATTCTGAGTTGTATATATTCTTTCGTATTCAGTAGCTGGGATTTGTACTCTGGATATTTGCTGGGATATTATCTTAGACTACTTTATCATCTATATTTTCTTGAGTTCTATATCATATCGTGCTATCTCTTCCTTAGTTGTGATTGAGTTCATTTACTGCTATGTCACCCCCATTCGGGGACTATAAACTGTGTAGAGTTATATTGTTAGATGTATGTTGACCTAGGACAACGTTCTACCGCCGACACTGTGACGTAGGCTGGACGTACCCACGTCTCGTGCCCTTACTCTAGGGTGCGGGTCGTGACACGTTTTTAGTGGTGGCCCATGCAGGTCTAGACTAGAAGTGTAGTGGTATTCGAATTAGAGTATCACTACAGCCTGCAGTAGGATATAGGACATTAATTTTTAAGGTACTCAATCACTTTAGGAAAAATTCTTTTATTGACATCTAAATCCTTATTGTCAGCTGATCCTTTGAATTTTAATTGTCCGCCTTTGTTATTTCTCTTCTTTCTCAGAAATTGATACTCTTGTTTGTCTATCTTCAGGATGGTAGAGACTCGATCGCAGTGTACCATTCATGGGGATGCTATAGAGGGGACTGCTACCTCTCAGCCAGTACAGCAGGGCCAGGGCACTGCAGCTCCTGCCACCTCTGCTCGTATTGAGACCTCGGCAGCAGCAGCAGGGGGTATGCTTTTACCGGCTCGGAGGCAGGACCCAGTCATCGCAGAGGAGCCCTTCCAGCAGCTGCCGCCTACAGGATACGTGGATGTAGCACAAATGTTTGCATACTTCCAGCAGTTCATGGATCGGCAGCAGGCTCGACAGGACAGGGGCATGGAGTTGGCCCTTACGATAGTTGCAGCTCGACCAGTGGTTCAGCAGCCGAGGACTCCGGGGATAGAGCAGTTCCAGAAGATGAGCCCCAGAGACTTCCTGGGGACAGAGGAGATTCTATATGCTGATGAGTGGATCGAGCATATAGAGGAGATCTTCCGCCTGGCCTGGATACCAGCAGATCTTCAGATTGAGGCCGCAGCTAGCCGGATGCGAGATCTTGCTTGCACCTGGTATCAGTCAGACCCCAGGGTGGGGGTAGCTGGGCAGACTTGGGAGGAGTTCAAGGGCTTCTTCAAAAAGAAGTTCTTCCCAGATTCAGCACTCAGAGCCTTGGAGTCGCAGTTCAAGAGCCTAGTCCAGGGGAGCCTTTCAGTGGAGGAGTACGCAGGAGAGTTCGGCCGCTGTCACGCCCCGCTCCCGTAGGAGCGATCGTCCTCGCTAAGGCGTGATGCCGCACGAGCCTAGATTGTGCTCGTGCAAGGCGGGTTCCATAACGGCCGATTACAGCGGCTGCGACGGGGTCGTCGCACAGAAGTCCCGTGCAGAGACATTGATTTATAGCAGCGGAATTAAAGAAGAACACATGAACACAAGTCATTCAAAAGAATCTCTTTTATTGATATTGAATACAAGATTACATCTGTGGGCGCAAGGCCAAATTATAATGTCTCTCGTGCTCACTTTTCTCTCATTTACAAGTCACTCTGCTCTCTCTCATCTCTCGATACAATACTTGAATCCTCGGAAGCTTCGGAAGGCGATGTCCATACATTATGTCCCGTATAAGTCTTCAGTTCTCACGGCCGCACGCTTCGAATCGCCAAGGGACTCCGTGCCTCGACGCATCCAAGCGAGCTCCGCGCCACGAGCTTCTACCTGTGCCTGCACATGAAACACTGTGTGGGTGTCAGTACCACTGTACTGGTGGAGTGAGCTCCTCGCCCACCCATACAAAACCTATACGTTTCATTTACTTTGTGCAACATAAACCCTTTTTCGATTGTCTTTCTATTCTTGCCTTAGGATCAGTTTTTAGGACCGGTGCCTTAGCACAACTTGTGTATCGGAACAATCTCGTGCTTGCAATGTCAACGTTAACTCATACTTGTCACTAGACCACTCCTCGTCCTCACAACGTTAACCTATCAAGTCGTGTTCGCCTTACGGCCATAATCAGAGACGCAACTACACGAAGGACTCCATTTCCTTGCATCTAGACCTTTCTTGTGCTTGCATTGTCGACGCACCGACTTATACTTGTCTTTTGTGCCAAACTCTGGGACTTAACGACTCGGTCGTGCCATACTCGATTCGTGCTTCAATATTACCGAGGCAGTGCCTCCTTGCTTAGTCTCGGCTACACTTGTGTCGTGACAACGCGGCCGTGCCTCATATTTCAAGGCCATGCCCAATAACTCAATGTAAGTTCACACAACTAGCCCTACGGCCCTTCTCGACTTAACTCGCGATAGCTCAAGCCTAACTCATGCAACTCTATACCAACAACTTAATACTCGACGCCACATCTCGTGCCGAAGCACGTCGCCTTCGCTGTAGACAAATCTTAGGCTCAGACATTGTGTCTATTTAACTAATACATACTCAACTCAATCCAAAGGCACCCACGCGGATTGTCGCCCATGCCGACACAAAACTTACCATGTTAGTTGAATACAATTTATATTAAGTGTTTGTTATGGGATTGGCCTAACCAGCCGCCTTGGACGTTTTCCATGTTCTAACTCATTTTGACCCGTCGGGATTATTCCCTTAGCTATGTGGATGCGTAGCTTTTATTTATCAAGCCTAACTTGTGCAAGTTGAAAACACGATTTATTATGTGAAGGCAAAGATGAGGAGAGTTCACCGAAACTACCCCACCTGAGCGATGTCACCGAGCAAGCCGTTGCAAGGCTAAGGCCGAACGCCGTCGGCGTTTCGATTCCTCCGATTGACTTTGCGGGACGGGACACTACATCATACACCACTCAGAACAAGTCTCGTCCTCGAGACTTTCCTGAAGGCAAGCCATCCTACCATTTCTATAGCCAAGACTTAATCGTACACATTTTGCCTACGCGTTCCTTCGATTCCGAGCCACGCTCGCACTATTATCAATCTTTACTTTAACACGATTTCAAGATCTCGACACACTCCCATCTTTCAAGCCTTGCTTGAACTCGTC
The DNA here is from genome assembly GCA_029216955.1 of Iris pallida. Classification (NCBI taxonomy): domain Eukaryota; kingdom Viridiplantae; phylum Streptophyta; class Magnoliopsida; order Asparagales; family Iridaceae; genus Iris; species Iris pallida. Next base: position 9,713 of record JANAVB010034121.1, read on the forward strand.
GTTTCACTTGGCTGGATCGTGCACGCATTCCAAGCGTCCCCAAAATACATGCATTCGGCCAAGCCGCATGATAGAGAATTGTCATTCTCACTCGAGTCGCATCGTGCACATACCCAGGCGTCCCTGAAATATATGCATGTCAGCCGAGTCTCGTGAGCAGGGTTTCCTATATTCGTGATTTCCATGCATTCCAATCCTCAAGATCAATCATTCCGATTGCTAACACTTGAAACAGGGCATCTCGCCTAACCGCTAGGCTATTTCTTTTCGAGGCTAAGTCAATGTCAGGATTAGAATCATAGTTCCCCAACAATAATGCCAACACTGACCCCAATCCTAGGGTCAAACCAAAGTCGGTAGTACAGGATTTTCTACCCAAGCTCGCGTCACTCAGATTTCTAAACATCAAGCAAGATCACCTATTCGCATCAGCGCATTCGTTGCGCGTATTCGAATCCCTTCAATTCACCAATTCTAACCAATTCATGTATTCGATCACGAGATCGTCTCGCTCGACAATACGTTGCGCCCCAATCTCACGCGAGTCCGATTATTCACGATGGTTCATGAATCACCATGCAACGCACCCGCAGAATAATCATTCTCATCGGGGCGTAACTCTTGTTTGAGTTTAGACTAACTCATTTTCGATACGCGGATTGGACCTACTCAATTCTCAAGTTCGATTCTTCAAGCACACAAATCCATTCTCGAGTCACCTTCGCGTCAAACCACAAATCGAAGCACAAATTGTCGCACCGTGCAAGTTCGACCACTCCCGCTGTATGAATCACCACACCAGCGCTCACGCAGAGTGATCGCCCTAATCGGCGTGACGCATGTGCGAGGCTAGAGTAGCACTCGCATAAGACAAGAACATCAACGTTGTGGTTGTCGACGAAGCAAATCCAAACATTCCAGTTTTCATCCAAACCAAGTTCGATAGTTCGATCGTCATTCGTTCAACTTAGAAGATCCTCAAGCCAAGTCTACCTTTTCCTCGACACACATTTTAACATCCCGATTATAGCATCCATCGGAATAATAATATTAGCGCGATCGTCATTAGCTGAGTCAGAGTACCCCCGAGTTATTGCATATCGATCTTTGATACGCCTCAATACCAGCGACGACATGCGTAACCTGACGATCTTCCTTTGCAACCAATTTCGAATCGTGCGACTAATGATATTATCCGAGTTGGATATTCCACAATTTTCTCGATACTCAAGATCAAGTTTATCGCTATTCCTCAAGCTCGTTTCAATATCGTTTTGTTCAAAACTCAAGTCACATTTCATTTGCATCAATCCGATATCGCACGCGCGATCCTCTAAGTTTCCTCGATCAAGACCATTCAATTTCATTCATCGTTCCGAAACGTTTTCTATCTCGTGTTGCTCATTCACAAGTTGTCCGAACGAGATGCTCGTTCGGGCCATTCGAAGTCACGATCAACTAAGCGTGACGCGTTCTAAGGCTTTGCGCGATCGCATCGCCTCGCCGACATACTCGTAATCCTCAATATTCACTCGAACAATTTCCAAGACGAACCATACACCACTCGGATTCGAGCCACTCGACTAGTCGTCGACACTCATTCTTATTCTTCTCCGAACCTATCACATACACCACTCGGATTCAAGCCATAAGATCTAGTCCTCAATCACGTTCGCGTCATGCGCTAAGATATCCTTCAGATTCGTTCGACGAATCGCTAACGTAGTCGCTCGCGTCGTATCGACGCACTAAGTCGTTCGCACTATTTTCTCAAAATCCAAATCAATCTTCCGTGTACGCCTAAGCGTTAGTCCGATAGCGTTCCTATCGATAGACGCTCTAAGTGTATCTCCGTTCCTGACCGAACGATACTTGATATCGCTCGCAACTCGTTTGCACCAAGGGTCAAGGTGCGCGACGCGAAACACAACTTAGCCGAAAGGCCGTGTGCATAGCCATCCTGTGCGGACTATATCCCGAGTTTGCACGCTCAATTGCTAGGGTCGACGTTGGACTAATTAGGCACGCACGCGACTTGCTAAGGTCGACGTAGGACTATTCGGGCATACGTGCAACTTTGCGAACATTAGCACATGTTTTCTATCGAGTCGAGTTTGTAACATTCGGCACAAAGGCCCTACCGACGCATTTGGCAATGGCCTACCGATGCGTTAGACTGAACGCTTGTAAGAGCTTTCGAAAATATTTAGACTTATTGTATGGACATGCCGAGGAACATTTGAGAGAGAGCGCACCAACGATAACCAACTTGCGGAAGCAACAGAGTTTTGCGAAAACATCGAAGTTAAAGAATTCAATCGACGGTCCAAGGACGTAAAGCCGTGCTCTGATACCACTATGTCACGCCCCGCTCCCGTAGGAGCGATCGTCCTCGCTAAGGCGTGATGCCGCACGAGCCTAGATTGTGCTCGTGCAAGGCGGGTTCCATAACGGCCGATTACAGCGGCTGCGACGGGGTCGTCGTACAGAAGTCCCGTGCAGAGACATTGATTTATAGCAGCGGAATTAAAGAAGAACACATGAACACAAGTCATTCAAAAGAATCTCTTTTATTGATATTGAATACAAGATTACATCTGTGGGCGCAAGGCCAAATTACAATGTCTATCGTGCTCACTTTTCTCTCATTTACAAGTCACTCTGCTCTCTCTCATCTCTCGATACAATACTTGAATCCTCGGAAGCTTCGGAAGGCGATGTCCATACATTATGTCCCGTATAAGTCTTCAGTTCTCACGGCCGCACGCTTCGAATCGCCAAGGGACTCCGTGCCTCGACGCATCCAAGCGAGCTCCGCGCCACGAGCTTCTACCTGTGCCTGCACATGAAACACTGTGTGGGTGTCAGTACCACTGTACTGGTGGAGTGAGCTCCTCGCCCACCCATACAAAACCTACACGTTTCATTTACTTTGTGCAACATAAACCCTTTTTCGATTGTCTTTCTATTCTTGCCTTAGGATCAGTTTTTAGGACCGGCGCCTTAGCACAACTTGTGTATCGGAACAATCTCGTGCTTGCAATGTCAACGTTAACTCATACTTGTCACTAGACCACTCCTCGTCCTCACAACGTTAACCTATCAAGTCGTGTTCGCCTTACGGCCATAATCAGAGACGCAACTACACGAAGGACTCCATTTCCTTGCCTCTAGACCTTTCTTGTGCTTGCATTGTCGACGCACCGACTTATACTTGTCTTTTGTGCCAAACTCTGGGACTTAACGACTCGGTCGTGCCATACTCGATTCGTGCTTCAATATTACCGAGGCAGTGCCTCCTTGCTTAGTCTCGGCTACACTTGTGTCGTGACAACGCGGCCGTGCCTCATATTTCAAGGCCATGCCCAATAACTCAATGTAAGTTCACACAACTAGCCCTACGGCCCTTCTCGACTTAACTCGCGACAGCTCAAGCCTAAATCATGCAACTCTATACCAACAACTTAATACTCGACGCCACATCTCGTGCCGAAGCACGTCGCCTTCGCTGTAGACAAATCTTAGGCTCAGACATTGTGTCTATTTAACTAATACATACTCAACTCAATCCAAAGGCACCCACGCGGATTGTCGCCCATGCCGACACAAAACTTACCATGTTAGTTGAATACAATTTATATTAAGTGTTTGTTATGGGATTGGCCTAACCAGCCGCCTTGGACGTTTTCCATGTTCTAACTCATTTTGACCCGTCGGGATTATTCCCTTAGCTATGTGGATGCGTAGCTTTTATTTATCAAGCCTAACTTGTGCAAGTTGAAAACACGATTTATTATGTGAAGGCAAAGATGAGGAGAGTTCACTGAAACTACCCCACCTGAGCGATGTCACCGAGCAAGCCGTTGCAAGGCTAAGGCCGAACGCCGTCGGCGTTTCGATTCCTCCGATTGACTTTGCGGGACGGGGCACTACAGCCGCCTCGGCAGGTTCGTAGAGGGCTTGAGCGAGACGGCAAAGTCCTAGAGGTTCCGAAAGGGTCTGGTCAAGGAGGTCAAGTCCCTGACCAAGGGCAACAGGGATGCCACATTCGAGGAGATCTTGACGGGAGCCTTGTTGGCAGAGGATGATCTTGAGCTTAGGCTCAAGAGGGGGCAAGACCCAGTTGGGGGCAGCAACAGCGGAGGCCAGGCCAAGAGGCCCCACTTTCAGCACCAGCAGCTGAGGCAGTTTCAGCCGCAGCCGATCCAGCAGAGGCCAGTTCACCAGCAGCAGCAGCCGAGACAGTACCAGCAGGGTCAGAGACAGGGTGTTACTTGTGCCTACTGCAAGAAGCCTGGGCATGTCTTTAATGAGTGCCAGAAGTGGCTCGGCCAGTGTCTGGTGTGTGGCTCAGCAGACCACCAGATGAAGGAGTGCAGCATGGGACGAGCAGCTCAGGGGGCAGCAGTCAGAGCTCCAGCAGGCCAGCAGAGGGGACCAGCCCTGCCGACACAGCAGCAGTGGTTCGTCCAGCACCAGCAGCAGGCCAGGGGAGGCCAGCAGGGGTGAGCTTTCGCCATGGCAGCTGGAGATACAAAGGCGATAGAAGAGCTGATTACAGGTTCGATTCTTCTCGACTCCAATCCAGCTTTTGCATTATTCGATTCTGGTGCTTCGCATAGCTTCATATCAGTATCTTTTACGATTAGATACGGTATCATAGCTGAATCGTTGCCTAGGACATACAAGATCACGACCGGGGGTGGCATTATCCTCGTGAGTGATGTTTGTAAGGGTCGGAGAGTAGTTTTGGGAGGCCGTGAGTTGGAGGTGAGCCTGCTCGTAATGCCATTGCCGAACTATGATATAGTACTAGGCATGGATTGGTTGAGTAGGCACCACGCCAGCATTGATTGCAGAGGGGGTAGAGTTCTCTTCAGAGCGCCGGGGGAGCCAGAGTTCGAGTACTCCAGACGTCAGGCAGAGCAGAGCAGCGGAGTCTTCTGTGGAGTCTCGGTCGAGGAGCAGGCGATTCCACACCCCTTGATAGCAGAGTATATGGATTTTTTTCAAAGGAGTTGCCGGGATTGCCACCAGACAGAGACATAGAGTTCTCGATAGACTTGGTTCCAGGAGCGGAACCCATCTCTCAGCATGTCTATCGGGTGAACAACAGTGAGCTGGTGGAGTTGAAGAAGCAGGTGGATGAGCTACAGGACAAGAGCTTTATTTGCTCGAGTTCGTCGCCATGGGGCGCACCAGTGTTGTTTGTGCCGAAGAAGGATGGGTCAGTACGGATGTGTATTGACTACAGGGCACTGAACAACCTCACGATCAAGAACAAATACCTACTGCCGCGGATCGACGATCTATTTGACCAGTTGAGCGGAGCTCGGGTATTTCCCAAGATTGATCTGAGGTCGGGATATCACCTGGTGAAGGTGAAGAGGGAGGATATTTCCAAGACCGCTTTCAAGACGCGGTACGGGCAGTTTAAGTTTTTAGTTATACCGTTTGGGCTAACCAATGCACCAGCAGTATTTATGAACCTAATGAACAAGGTATTCTACCAGTATCTGGATCAGTTTGTGGTGGTGTTCATTGACGACATCTTGGTATATTCCAAGACTGAGGAGGTGCACGAGGAGCATTTGAGGATCGTGCTGGAGACTCTCAGGAAGGAGCAGCTTTACAGGAAGCTCTCCAAGTGTGAGTTCTTCTTGGACCGGGTGGACTTCTTGGGGCATGTGGTGACTGGAGATGGTATCTTAGTTGACCCCAAGAAGATTGTAGCAGTTGAGGCATGGGCAGCGCCGACCTCAGTGGCAGAGATCAAGAGTTTCCTGGGGCTGGCAGGATATTATCGGAGATTCGTACATGATTTCTTTCGGGTTGCAGAGCCGTTGACTCGGCTGACCTGGAAGGATGCTGAGTTCGTTTGGTCAGAGGAGTGTCAGGCAGCTTTTGATGAATTGAAGAAGCGGCTTACGACAGCTCCGATTCTGACATTGCCTTCAGGATCAGGTAGATTCACTATTTATAGTGATGCTTCAGGGAAGGGGCTGGGTTGCGTCTTGCAGCAGCATAGAAGGTGATTGCCTATGCTTCCAGGCAGTTACATCCCCATGAGAAGAACTACCCTACCCACGATCTGGAGCTGGCAGCAGTAATATTTGCTCTAAAATTGTGGAAGCATTATCTGTATGGGGAGCGGGTAGAGATTTTTACAGATCACAAGAGCTTAAAGTATGTGTTCACTCAGAAGGAGTTGAACATGAGGCAGCGCAGATGGCTAGAGTTGATGAAGGACTTTGACATCCTACTTCAGTATCATCCAGGGAAGGCCAACGTGGTTGCCGATGCCTTGAGTAGGTATCCGACAGCCATGTGTTTGACCATGGATCGACATTTACTTGCAGACTTGGAGAGCCTTAGGATTGAGGTGATCGTGCCCGGAGTGCAGATGCAGATGTGGGGCATACAGATTCAGTCAGACTTGGTGGAGAGGATCAAGTCGGCACAGTTTGAGGACGTTGCTCTGCGGTGTCTCCGAGAGCAGGTCCGAGCAGGATTGCTGGAGGGCGAGTTTTTTCTTGCAGAGGATGGTGCCTTGAGGCACGGTTCCAGGTTATGTGTGCCCAGCGGAGAGCTCAGGGAGCAGGTTTTGCAGGAGGCCCACAGATCTCAGTACTCTATACACCCGGGTGCCAACAAGATGTACCGAGATCTGAGGGAGCATGTTTGGTGGTCCGAGATGAAGCGGAAGGTGGCTCGCTTCATAGCTAGGTGTTTGATCTGTCAGCAGGTCACGGCAGAGAGACAGAGGCCCGGTGGATTGTTGCAGCCGTTGCCTATTCTCGAATGGAAATGGGAGCATATCACTATGGACTTCGTATCAGGATTTCCGTACACACCAGGAGAAAAAGATGCGATTTGGGTCATCGTTGACAGGTTGACCAAATCAGCCCACTTCTTGCCATTCAAGGTGGGTACGTCTACAGAGAGGCTGGCGGAGATGTATATGCGGCAGATAGTCAGAATTCACGGGGTTCCGGTCAGCATCATCTCAGATCGGGATAGTCGCTTTACTTCCTATTTCTGGAGGAGTCTGCAGATCAGCTTGGGCACTCAGCTCAAGTTTAGTACTGATACCACCCCCAGACGGACGGACAGTCAGAGCGGACTATTCAGACACTTGAGGATATGCTGCGGACGTGCGTCCTGGACTTTGGAGGTTCCTGGGAGGATCATCTTCATTTGGTGGAGTTTGCTTACAATAACAGTTTCCAGGCCAGCATCGAGATGTCACCTTTCGAGGCTCCGTACGGGCGTAGGTGCCGTACACCCTTATCTTGGGATGATGTTGGTGAGCGAGCTTTACTGGGGCCAGAGATGGTTGTTGACGTAGCCGAGAAGGTAAAGCTCATCAGGGACGGACTTCGCGTGGCGCAGGACAGACATCGGCACTGTGCCGATAGCCACCGGAGGCCCTTGGAGTTTGAGGTACAGATTAGAGTAGGATTAGATTTAGGTTTGTTTGTTTGTGATTTTTAATCATGTTTGTTTATTATAATTAATTGAGACCTTGCTTGTGATTAGGTCGGAGACCAGGTTTTCTTGAGGATATCTCCGACTCGTGGTATGATACATTTTGGTGGAGGCGGAAAGCTTAGCCCGCGCTTCATCGGCCCTTTCGTTATCAGCGGGAGAGTCAGTGACGTGGCATACAGGCTAGACTTGCCGCCTGTACTAGTGGGGGTCCACAACGTATTCCATGTATCACAGTTGAGACGGTACGTGGCTGACCCTAGCCATGTGCTCGATCATTCAGAGATTGAGGTTGGGCCTTCTCTCAGCTATCCAGAGCAGCCAGTGGAGATTCTGGATCGACGGGAGAAGGTTCTGAGGAACCAGATGATACCTTTGGTACGCGTCGCATGGAGGCATCATTCTCCAGAGAGTCTACCTGGGAGCGGGAGGATGAGATGCGCGAGCGTTACCCATATCTTTTTGGACCGTGAGGTATACTTTCTATCATTCTCATCAGTTGCATTTCGCCTTTCAATTTCGAGGACAAAATTCTTTTAAGGAGGGTAGATTTGTCACTACCACATTTCTAGTTTGAGAGTATTTTTTTCATTTTTGGGATAATTTGAATTTATTAGAATTTATTTGAATTTATGAGAATTTTTAGAAATTATTTTAGAATTGTTTGAATGAGGGTTGACTAGGTTGACTTTGACTAGCTTTGACTTTGTGACCTAACCCTAGTTGAGTTAGACTTGGTTAGATATGAGACCCTAGGTTAAGTTAAGTTAACCATACTCTAGTTAGTGAAATCAATTAGGAATATTGAGATTAGAATAGAAAGATTTTGACCACAAGTCATGACTTGTGATTTTTGAGACATTGTTTTATGACTAAGCCCAAAGCCCATTAGCCAAGTGCCCAACCCTAACCCTAACATTTTTGTCCAGCCACTTAACCCATCCTTGGGATTCCCACTCTATAAATATTCTCTTAGAAATTAGGGCTAGCCTCTAAGGAAGAACAAGCTTTAGAAAGAGGTAATTTCTCAACTTCTAAAATCCTTAGAAATTCCATTTTAGCTCCTTTTTCCCTCAAACAAATTGCAATAGGTTTTAATTTGAGTGTTCTTGCTGTTGTGATATTTTATTCTCAGATTCAAATCATTTTGGAGAAGTTTGACTCTCAAGAGGAACACCTCTCTTTAGAACTTTTTGGGGATTTTGATACATAGAGGTAACTTTCTATTTACACCATGAAATTCTGGTTTTATTGCATATCTAGGGAGCCCTAGGCCTAACCTAACTGTAGGAATAGGAAACCCTAGAATTTGAGTCCATTTTGTGTCCTATATGGACACGTATCAGTCCTATAGTATAGGTATTTATGAAAATGCCACAAAGAAACTTTTTGTGTTATTTTCAAAAACTATTTGAATAAGAAATTAGTTTTTGTTGTCGCTTACACGTTTCTTTTGGACTGGGGGTGTCCCTGTGTCGTATCGTGTCGGATTCGACACGTGCACACGTGGGTGCGCGCGCGCGCGGGGCTGTGCACGTGTCTTGCTGTGCGGGAGCTCCACTGGACACAATACGCGACCACTGGACACGAGTTTTGACACACACCTTGGGGCACTCACTGACACACCACGTGTCAAGTTTCAGGGGCCCACGTGGCATGTCGAGGGAGTTATCCTCGCTGCACTGGTCGGGACTGACAGTGCAGTCGGGTATTTTTCGATACTGATACAGGTTTCGTATCACTCACAGACACGTCGAGGACACGGTTCAGGTTGACCTAGTCCTAGCCCTAGTATAGGCGTACACGTGTGCACGAGCACGTGTCTTAATTCATGCTGTGTCGTGTGCACGACACGCGTGCACACGTGCACGATGTAGTGCACTGAAATAGTGCCTGTGTGCACTGTTTCATGTCTTGAATCATTTGGACACGTTTGTGTCCACTTTGGTGGACACGAACATATTGTTTGACATGTATATAATGTATATTTTAATTACCAACTCATAGTTTCATATATTAGGTTGATTTTAATTTCGAATTCTCAGTTTACCCAATCTCTGAAACAGTGTATTAATTTCCCTGTTTTCCAGTTTTCAAAAGTGAATTTCGACAGTTGTTTTAACCTGTTTAATACTGTTAAAATATTGATTTAGGTCCCAATATGGGTTCTCCTATAGGTAATCTAGTTGTGTGTCGAATTTGGGTTATTTTGGTGGTATATTGCATTCAAAATGGGTTGGTTTGTGTGTAGGCTGAACTAAGTTCAGTTTTCTGAATTGTGAATGGATTTCCTGCTATTTTTCCTGCACAGTCTAGTGTGTCAGTTCCTATTTCACACCCTCACTGTTTTCACTCTTCATCACACACATATTTCACTCACCATTCACTCACACCCTCACCTAGACACTATCACATTCTCATGTACCCTCTCACTCATTTTATACACACACACACACACACACACACACTTTTACTCTCATTTACTCACACATACACACACATCTCACATCACTCACTCCCACATCACCCTCCCTCACATACACACACATTGCCTCTCTTTACACACACACACACATATACTCTCTCTCTCTCTCTCTGTTATATCACATGAAGCCTAGTTATATATATGTAATATGTATTATGTAGATATGTGGATACATATATGTATGTATCTTATATATGATAATATATGGATGTATTATTATATATGTATTATATACATGCATGTGTGATATACATATAGGTAGCCTATGTATATATATATTCACTATGTGAATTCATGTGTAGGCCTAGATGTAAACTAGGTTGTATGATGTTGGTTTGACTTATGTGGTATGGGTTGTATGGACTTAGTATACTGGCATAAGCCAGTTTAGCCTAGTTTAGACTGGTCTGGACTAGTTATGCCTAGTATAGGCTAATGTAGACTAGTATAGACTAGTTTGACCTAGTTTAGACTTGTTAGACCTAGTTTGACCATAGTTGACCAAGTTTAACATCTAGGGTTGACCAGAGTTGACCAAGAGTTGACTTTGGCCCTAAATTGACCTAGATTCATCTAGAATGTATTGAATTGCATCTTGTTATCATTTTAGACTTGTTGTGACTTGTGCTGTTCTGATTAGGAGCCAGACACCTCTCCTCGGACAGTACTTTCATATTGGACACTCAGATACCAGGCGAGTACATTCTCTGATCATTTCATATCCTGCTTAGAATTATTTTCTGCATTAAATTACTTTACTTTTTTACTGTCACGTTGGTCACACGGATTGGTACTATATGGATCCCTTCTTGAGATGTTATCCTTAGGGAGCATCGGGTACTACATGTTCTGTGCGTTTCACTTACATGGCGTATCACTATGCTTCATTGGTTCTTTGATCACTTGTGACATATACTCTTATGATCACAGAGTCTCCTAGAATCCTTATCCCATTTACTGGGTATCCTAGAATCACCTAGAATCCCCATTTATGGGACATCCATGTATCACCCTTCGGGGGCCTTTGTATGGAATCATAACATAACCTGGTTGGATCCTTGTGTATTGATTGGGGGTACGGGGGAGTAGAATTAGACATGTGAATACTACCCAAGTAGTATAGCATCAGAATCTTTCCATAGTGTAGCATCAGAATCTCCTATGCCATTTACATGTCTATATTGTACTCTGACTCACTAGCCACTGTTAGTCTCTATTTATAGTAGATATTTCTATTATAGTTCTCTTTCTGTTTACATACTGCACTTCTTTCAGTACTTGTATCTTACTTTACTGCATGATTATATTTTCTAACCTGCTATGAACTGTTGAGATGTATTGTGCTCGCTCCTGTCCTGACTGGACCTGTTGAAAATATTACTGAGGACGAGGAGGAGGCCTGTGTGGATACCTTCTACGGGGCAGCCCTAGATGACACTTGCGAGCTGGACTCTCAAGAGGACCCAGCTCTAGCTGAGGACATCACCCCCATTGCCTAGACTAGTTTAGTCAGACTTATCTTATTTTATGTTGTCATGAGACTGTTTAGCTAGACTTTACTTCTGTTTAGATATTCTGAGTTGTATATATTCTTTCGTATTCAGTAGCTGGGATTTGTACTCTGGTATTTGCTGGGATATTATCTTAGACTACTTATCATCTATATTTTCTTGAGTTCTATATCATATCGTGCTATCTCTTCCTTAGTTGTGATTGAGTTTATTTACTGCTATGTCACCCCCATTCGGAGAGTATAAACTGTATAGAGTAATGTTGACCTAGGACAGCGTTCTACCGCCGACACTGCGACGTAGGCTGGACGTACCCACGTCTCGTGCCCTTACTCTAGGGTACGGGTCGTGACAGAAAAGAAGAGGAATAAGCCTCACCGTGGTCACTAGTGGTTGCTGTACTGGTAGTGGATAAACGATGGAGCAGTGGCGACGCATCCATTGACGCGACGTAAGGGAGGAAGGTGAGATGGAGATACAGGAGGTAGTAACCTAGATCCGGTTGGGAGGATCGAGGCGACTGATCTAGGTCAAGGCGGTGACTCGCTAGAGAAGAAGGAGCAACGCTGGCCAAGTAGTGGTCGATGCCGTGGTTCGTGGAGTTGAAGCTAGTGTTCAGATATGGACTCTAGGGAGGCTGAGGAGGAATGGCAGTGGTCAGAGGTGTGGTTGCGAGGAATAAGGTCAACTACGGTGGATCTCGGCCGCGCAGGTTCGACCTATCGAAGTCAAATTTGGTGAGTACACAGCTGCAGAGATCGGACACGATGGCTGCGGCATCTAGGGACCCAATCCCAGTACCCTATTTGGAAGGCTAATTATTGGCAATCCATTAGAAATTCTTGAAATCTATTTAAATAGATTTTTAGTCAACCTATACAGCTTCAAAATACTGTTTACGGTTTTTAATTTCATTTATTATTTATCGAGATAAGTCAATTTGAAATCACAGGAAAAAAAACAAATAAAACATTTTAATTTCAAAAACCAACT
>JANAVB010034123.1:0-45990 GCA_029216955.1 Iris pallida
AATGTATAACCATGAGTAGTGTAGCCTAGTAGTAGAACTGCCATGATGATACCTTAGGATAACTTGGTCCGATACCGGGATGGACCGTATCGGACAACTCAGATGGGTCATCCATACCTCCGAGGACACGAGCACGACTCACATGTATGGATTGTCCATGTATGCCCCGTGTCCGACTCACGGTCGGGTAACGGCTTGGCAAATTATTCTTGTGGCTGTAATTGTGCTTGGGTTAGAACCATGGACATGTGCTATGATGCGCCCTGCGAGGCAATTTCTTGTTATCTGTGTTGGCTTGGCACCCAGTACGCATTGTAGCACTGCTGGAGGCCGGGACTTAGTGGTCTCGGGTTCGATTGGTTTCCAGTACGCTTCGTAGTGCTGCTGGAGGCCGAGACTTAGTGTTCTCGGGTATCGATTTGTTCCCAGTACGCATCGTACTGCTGCTGGTAGCTGAGACTTAGTATTCTCAGCCTGCGATTTTGCGATTCTGTGGCGGGTTGCGCCGAGTGGTTTTAGCCCCTATTCGTAGGGTGCTCCCGTCCAGAATAGAGAAAAAACTCTGTCGAATTTTTCCAGAATTCCCGGTTGGGAATTTGGTTCGAAGGATTGGACAGAACCACTCCTTTGGTTTGCGGGACTGAACTCATGCATGTTCTTCTTGGTATAGCATCCCTGACCCCATTGCCTGCTAGGTAGACTCCAGCCTAGATTTGTCGTCTAGCTCCTGATGTGCCTTGTCCGTCGAATTGTATAAGGAGAGCGATTCTACTTGGGTGATGATCTGCAACCCTGGTCCTAATTTAGTTTAAGGGTTGTAGATCTGATCCAGAGTGGTTCACACAATCTTTGCCTTTTCGACGGTATCACCCATTGGACTCTTGACCCGTGACCCTTCTTTTTAGATAGTGTTCTAGTTTAGTTTGTTATCCTATTGTTTGTCCTGTCCGTCGGATTTTATAAGGAGAGCGGTTCTACTTGGGTGAAGGTCTGCAACCCTGGTCCTTGTTTGGTTTAATGGTTGTGGATCTGATCCAGAGTGGTTCACACAATCCTTGCCATCTTCCGACGGTGTTGATTAGTGTTGACCCATGTGTTGGGATTATGATCTTATTCAAGGATTGACTATGAGGAGATATGATATTGAGATAGTGATTATGGTAGACTAAGTAGATTCTTAGATAGTGTTGCTAGTTCTTTGGTGATCTAATTTGATCAGATATGTCTTTGAGGACTTTTTGGATTTTTATATTGGTGCGAGTATCTCGCGGAACGAATAGAATATCGAGGGTATTATTATATGATTTTTACTCGACTCCCCAAGCACCCAAAACCTAGTTTGTTTGCTATATCTTGGTGGTGGTTAGACTTATTTGCTGATAGCTTGTGATCATCGATTCAGAGGATTCTTGTGAGCCAGATGGCCTAGTATTGCTTATAGTGATTAGCTTGGTATTTGGTTATTGACCTTCCTGACATGATATTGATTCCATCGTAGAGGGGTGACTCTTGATAGATTGATCTGGTGGATAGACCGACTGGATGACTGGAGCTCTAGGCTCCCATATATGCTCGAGATGTTATTATTAGTAGAGGTTCTGATCTTGTACTTGACCTGATATCCATGCCACGATTTGGGCAGATAACTTCTTGTGACTGACAGATTTGTACTTGTCCCAGACCTGACTACCTGTATCCGTGCTATGAGTCCAGTTACCCTTTGAGGTATTGGCCCTGACCTTGCACTGCGGTGCCCCTTGTCTACGGGCACTGTGAGGTGCTACTTCCATGATTATATGGCATTGCGATGCCATCTTGATATTCTAGCTATATTATATAATTACCTGCACGGGTATCTGGTAGTTGGCCTATAGTCTTAGCGTGGCTAGGATTGCTTGCTTGCTTGTTGCATAACACTAAGGATGGATCACACTGGGACTATAGGTGCCGAGGTTGATTCTTACTTAGCGTTCTCGTAATGAGGTACGACATCTAGGAGGATGATCATGTGACCACGGCATGTGATTTCGGATAAATGTATGGATAATCTAGGCAACTTAAACTGGTAGAAGCATTGGGGGGGAACGGAATCCCGAGATCGTGCATTACCAGCCTTATTCCAGACATTAGTCATGACCTGCAGGCTGGCCGCCACGGATATTGTTACCATTCGTACTAGTGGATGGCAATATCCGGCTACTTATGTACTATACATTATATACATGGCATGCTCGGCACAGTAGCCTTACGAGGGACCGGTGGTGTCATGCAAAGCCCGATGGCCTTACGAGGGATCGGTACTTTTCTTACATGCTATACTTGGCCTCGCTAGCCCTGCTGAGATGGCACGATCTGAGGATTCCTATACTTGCATTGTTGGGGTAACCCAACCTCCACATAGAAAGCCGTAGGCATTTGAGTGGCCGCTTATTCATATAAATTGGATGGCTTGCTGTTTGCTAAGCTGGCTGGTGCATAACGCTGTCCCGGCTCAGTATTTCATTCCCTTGTTCTTGTTTGATGTAAGGGTGGATTACTGTCCCGATGACAGACTGCGATCTCCAGTTAGCGATGCAGGAATTAGTGTATGTTAGGATGATTGTGATGATTGTTAAGTTACTTCAGGGAATAACTGAGGAACATGGACTATCGTGGTGCATGATCCAACCCATGTTCTTGTTTGATTATTGGGTTGGTTATTGTGCTACGATAGGCTATCGACCGAGGTTACGACCAGGATACTTTTAGTTGTTGGATTGTTATTGTGCGTTGGTACCGCACGATCTCTTACCTTCTCTTATTGTTTATAGATGTCTTACTATCATATTTTATCCTGCTGGCTTTTCTTCGCCCGTCCTTGAGCCTTCCTTTCTGGTTCTTGCTACGGTTGGCCTGACCAACCCTGGATTGTTCCCAGATTTCCTGTTATCGACCCAGTGGATCTTTCAGACTTGACATTGGAGGACATGTTTCAGTTCCAGACCATGCTAGGAACTGTGGGAAGGTATACTCGTCTACATTATTTCTGTACTATAGACCTCCTGATTATAATATGCGTATTTCCCTGCTTTCTATATGATTATCTCTCTTGATGTTGTTTTATTGTGATTTGCCTGTGGACATGAGATCGAATTTAGGCCATAGATTGATTGCATGCTAGGATACCCAGCAAGACTTGACAGCCGTCATCGCCGTATAGCATACTCGTACCTTATATGGTGTAGCTGGCCTATGTCCGCCCCCGTATTCCGGTACTGGGGCGTGACATCCATGTATTTCTATTCTCCAAATCCCATCAATCCGTCAACACACCAATGGTGATGTGCATCATGTCTGTGTCCTTCATCTCTTTCTACTACTTATTTTTACATTTACAATATTTTCTTTTAGTGCCCGACATACCGGACACGATACAACCAAAAATAATATCCAATCCCCTGCGCCACCCCGCCTACAACAAAATCCACCGCACCCTGTTTCCTCCCGGCCTCTTCCTTCCCGTCAAGCCTCCACGCTACCACTTTCCTGCAGGGAACCACCGTCGGTCAGCGCCACCCCTGTTTTTCCCAAATCAACCTCGACAACCATCATTACCATCACCTCCTCCTCCTCCGCCCACGGCCACAACCAGCGCCACCCTCACCTACACCTCCCCAACTTTACCGGCCTTTACCACCGCCCATCACCAGAGCACAATCCCAAACCACCCTGGCCACTCCCCTGAACACCACCACCAGTAACACGTCAACCCTACCACAGCCACCGCCTCTACCACTACTCCACCACCATCATCGCCATCCAGCCACCCATAAAAGAAAGATAAAACCAAAATAAACTAACCATCACCACAAAACCCTTACCTGTCTCGACCTCTCCGCCTTTTTGAACGCCACCTAACTCCGGCCGCACCGCCTAGCAGAGCCCAGCCCAGCCACCACCACGGAGCCCACGCCTCGTCCGCACAGCGCCCCGACCGACCCTACGTCTCCGCCCCGGACGTTGTCGGACTTCCACCTCCACCATACCCTTTCTTGCGCAGCGTCGGGCATGGATCCTCCCACATCCTCGCGTCGGGCATGGAGCCCACGCCTCGTTTAATTTTTTTTGGTTATTTTTTTCTTCTCTCAAAAGGTATGTTACAAAGTAGCAGCGTTGACTGCTGTGCCAACTTTATTGGCGTATTTTTATATAGATATATTTATTTATTATTATTTTATTAATAGTATTAGAATTAGTTTAGTATATGAGTATAAGTATATTGTTAAGAGTAATTATTATTATCATTTTATTAATTTAAGTGTTATTACTATTTATTTTATAAAGTGTAACGAAGTATAGCATTTGGCTTAGGCCATTTATAATTTCAAAAGCTTGGGTTGGAAACCCTAAATATGTATTACATTATGTATACCTATTTTTATGTACTAAAAGTATTTGACAAAAAGGTAAGTTATCCTAAATATAGGTTTTAAAATAATTACCTAAAGTAATTTTAAGTAATACCTTCCTATCAAAATCTTATTTCTACAAACTCAGAGCTTTTGCAGAAAACAATTTTTTTTTCTTGACTTCGAGTATTTTTTTAAGTATTTTTCTTATAAATAACTAGACTCATAAAAACTAGTTTTTAGGTATTATAATCATCTTTCAAAAATTAGTATATTATTATTTTCCAACTTCCTTCGATTACCCTTTGACCGTGACTAATTCCCTTTATTCTATTCTTTCGCCAATTTCGTACTATCTTATGTCCACCTTTACTAATTTGACCCTTCTGGACCCAATGGAACAGTCCGTGCCACCATCAGAGGTCACCATGCATAGTTGTTGCACCGAAGTCGCAGTTCGTGCCACCTTGATCATCGTAGCACACCAGGCGTCCTACCAGGCAAGACACCTTGCCATTTGCTGTTTATTTATTTTAGCTCATATTTCATGCATTATTTATTTTCTTTATACAAAATAAACTGTGATACATAGCATAACCTGTTAGAACTTATTGTTCATTTATATTTCCTGCTATGTATTATTTTTCTCACACATTAAACCTAGATTTAAGGGACCACCTTGTGTATTGCATTCATTGGCCTTGACACGTTGTACCACGAAGTTGTGTGTCACATGTAGAACACAGAAGTGCGTGATTGGCTGGCCATCGGTACGTACAAGCCATGCGATAGGAATAACCGCTAATAGAATTGCATGCTAATTTGACTTAGCGGTTATAGAGGTTTATTGTTATAGATATAACATAGTAAGCATTGGGCGGGAAGGACAATTCCTTAGCGTATGGGCTTCGATACACTTTCCCTTGTGACCCGGATTCTCCGCTGGAGATACGGGGCTGATGACCCATGATTAGTGACGGCCACTAACGTTCTGCGGAACGTTATGCTCTTATTGATTGGGCCTCTAGTACCCCAAGGGGGGACTATGCCAATCCTATTTAGCCTGGGCCCATGCGTAGGAATGATTGTTCTTAACTATATTTCACTTAGAATGGTAGGCTACCTTTATCCGTTAGGTACGAGTACTTTTGGTTTGGGTACTTGTATCTGACCGTGGCTTGGAACAATAACTTGTCAAGGATTAGTTCGTCACATCTTGTCCTTGTTTGGTTGTAGGTGTGACTTACTACTTCGATGAGAAGGTATTGAACCTTGTTGGGATCCGGATACCATATTGGATTCATGGCATGGAAAGATACGTCACCGTGAATTAGTTTACCATCTCCTGTCCTTGTTTTGTTGGGGGGATGGTAAGCTAGTTCAATAGGTGTGTATTGGACCATGTTATAATTCAATTGACTTATTTATTTGAGCAATATTTATTCAATTTATATGGCATGATATTATGTGTCTTTTTACGTCCCTCTGAGGACCTGGTTATCTCTCCAGGTTTGTGCTATTGTCTTTCGCAGGTGTTCTAGCTCTAACCGTGATCGTTGCTATTTCTTCGAGGATGATTGCACTTGGATCGTCTTCGCTTTGCTCGCCAAATTCATTCTTTTGTACATCATGTATTTTTCCTTTACTTGTTGGTAGTGGATTTGTCTCCGCCCAACATATTGTATCAAGACAATTGATTATCATTATATGATATCTTTTATTCATTTTGTGTGGATGAGATTATTTATGGTTCTACTGCATTTTACAGCTTATGTATTCATACGAGATTTCCATATATTGTAGTGTACTTAGTATGAATATAGCTGGCATGGATACGTACCTAGTCCAACGTATTTTGGGACTGGGGCATTACAAATAATCCTAAGCCAACAAGGAATAAACCCGACATAATACAAAACCCGACAGCAATATAGGAAGAAACCCATCCAACAAATAGAATCCGTGATCTAGGAATTACTAAGATTCTCAAACCAAGACGATCAAAGTATCGTCACACAACGTCGAATCCTATAGGCATCAAAAATTTGACAACCCTATTTAGGGAGGGAGATCGAGACCCAAATATCATCATCAGATCGAGACCCAAATATCATCATCGACAGATATAAAACCGAAACAGAGATTCTAACCAAGAGTTTCAGAAAATAAACCCGAATTAGTGTCGAAATCGGGAATACGTCCTCGACACGTCGTCACCAGCGTAGGAGCACGCCTTGGAGTCACCGCAGCGTTTCGAGTACGGTTCACGGTCATAGCATCTCGGAAGGGGCCAGTTGGTCGGGTAAGATTTTATAGAGAAAAAAGTTGATCAAAATGAACCCTTACAATGAACCAGAGTATGAACCTGGAAGAGGAGCTATTATGGACTTGGTGATTTTGTTAGTCAAACCTTGCATATCCTGCTCAGAAGCAAAATAAGATGGCATATTTCAACTAATAATAACAAAACTTATGTAGTAGTAATCAATACTAATAATAACAAAACTAATTATAACATGAAAATCCACCTGGGTAATCTTTTACTTACATCCACTAAACACAACCAGATTTTACTGAAAGTTGTATCACTCTTAGACAAATATAAGTAGCACAATGGAATAAAATTTGACTGAGAAGCCACTCTGGAAGGCCCCATCACTTGCATATGATTGAAGAGTAAGATGCATGTCTACATTAATGCAAAACTTTCAAGAAGTTATAATTTATGCTAGTGGTGTTGCGGCTAGACTCCATGAATGAAAAAAATAAATCAAATATGACCCTACTTGGATTCTTACGATTAACCAAATCAATCCTTATATTCACTATGTCAACTTTCACCCAGTTTATTTCCAATGTCCAATCCAATTGGAGAGTAAGATGCATGTCCACATTAATGCAAAACTGTTTCAAGAAGTTATAATTCATGCTAGTGGTGTTGCGGCTAGACTCCAGGAATGAAAAAAATAAATCAAATGTGATACTACTTGGATTCTTATGATTAACCAAATCAATCCTTATATTCACTATATCAACTTTCACCCAGTTCATTTCCAATGTCCAATCCAATCGGTATCCGTATACATCTATACCAAATATGGATAGAAGTTCTCCATTCGGACTAAATATGTATCCATACTCATATCAACAAATATAATTGAAAATAGAGACATATAGTATCAACGTTTGATCCATGTCATTTATGATTTATTTAATGTCTGTAAGACAATCATATGATTGTAGAAGGCGAACTATTTTTGTAATACTAGAAGCCCCTTCTACAATCATATAAGAAATATCAAGTCAAATCACACTGAGCCCTTATGTCACAAAATTAAATAAATCCTACTCAGCCCATATATAATAGGGCTAGAGAAATTCTCAAAAAAAAGTTGATCAAAGTAGTGATAATGAACAAGACCTGCATCCAACTTATCATACTGGAGACTCCAGAACACCAAACAATAATCAATGGTGGTCCTATAAAACTATTGACAGATTTCGCTAATAGAATAAAGGAAAGGGCAAGGAATAAAAGATTGTCCCTTCCGTGTCAAATAGATAAAAACCGATAGCTTCACAATTTTTACGTTGTGTTTCTGGTACTCACATAGTAATGTAAAAAGTGATACTCACATAAAGAACTTATACTTAGGTTTCAAAAACCACTAAAAATGTAATATGTAAGTGTAATAACATGATACTTTGTACAATTATCATGCATCGATTAATTTGTAAATGTTTATAGTGGAGTCTACTTGGCCCCAAGAAGAATGGTTGGTGAAGAATTTATGAGGCCATAAAATTTGGCTGATCTCCAAAATATTCTCCACTGATTTATTTGTATTGATTTCTTTGTAAGGCTAATCATGAAGTATACATAAATTTGAACTGAAGTTTCTTTTGCCATCTCATTCATGTAATACCTGTGAATTCCTGATGTAACGCCCCAGTCCCAAAATACGTAGGACTAGGAACGTAGACATGCCAGCCGTATAATAAATATACGTAAGCTATAAAATGTAGTAGAACCATAACTAATCTCATCCACACAAAATAAATGAATAAAAGATATCATATAATCAACTAAGAATTGTCATGATACAAAATGTTGGGCGGAGATAAATCCACTACCAATAAGTAAAGGAGAATACATAAGAAAAGAAATGAATTTGGCGAGCGAAGCAAAGACGATCCGAGCGCAATCATCCTCAAAGTAACGGAGATGGTCACGGCTAGAGCTAAAGCACCTGCGAAAGACAATAGCACACACCTGGCGAGATAACCAGGTCCTCAGAGGGACGTAACAAGATACATAATATCATGCCATATAAACTGAATTAATATTACTCAAGTAAATCAGTCAATTGAATTATAACATGGTATAATACATACCTATTGAACGAGCATACCATCCCCACAAACAAACAAGGACAGGAGATGGTAAACTAATTCACGACGATGTATCTTTCCATGCTATGAATCTAATATGGTATCCGGACCCCAACAAGGTTCAATACCTTCTCATCGAAATAGTAAGTCACACCTACAACCAAACAAGGACAAGATGTGACGAACTAATCTGCGACTCGTTATTGTTCCAAGCCACGGTCAGATACAAGTACCCAAACCAAAAATACTCGTACCTAACGGATAAAGGTGCCTAACCGTTCTAAGTGAAATGTAGTTTAAAACAATCCTTCCTGCGTATGGGCCCTGGCTAAATAGGATCGGCATAATCCCCCCTTAGGGCACCAGAGGCTCCATCAATAAGAGCATGACGTTCCGCAGAACGTCAGTGGCCGTCAGTAATCATGGGTAAGCTGACCCGTGTCTTCGGTGGAGCTCATGGGTTACAAAAGGGAAAGTGCATCGAAGCCCATACGCTAAGGAATTGTCCTCCCCGCCCAATGCCTAATATGTTGTATCCACAACAGTAAACCTCTTTAACCGCTAAGTCAAAACTAGCATACAATCTCTATTAGCGGTTATTCCTATCGCACGGCTTGTACGTACTGGTGGCCAGCCAATCACGCACGTCCGTGTTCTACATACGACACATAACTTCGTGGCACAACGTGTCAAGGCCATGAATGTAACACACAAAGGTGGTCCCTTAAATCTAGGTTAAATGTGTAAGAAAAATAATACATAGTAGGAAATATAAATGAACAGTAAGTTCTAACAGGTTATGCCATGTATCACAGTTTATTTTGTATAAAGAAAATAATGAAGAATGCCTGAAATATGAGCTAAAATAAATAAACAGCAAATGGCAAGGTGTCTTGCCTGGTAGGGCGCCTAGTGTGCTGCAATGATGAATGTTGCACGAACTGCGACGTCGGTGCAACAACTACACAAGGTGACTTCTGATGTCGGCACGAATGGTTCTATTGTGTCCAGAAGGGTCAAATTAGTCAGGTTCGACATAAGGTAGTACAGAATTTGCGAGGGTTTAGAAATATTGGGTTTGGCTACGGACAGAAGGATGATCACGAAAATTGGATTAAATAATATATGATTTGTAGAAGCATGGAATTTCACAACCAGAAAGCCCATGCGCCAGGCATTATATGCGCCAGAACTCAGACATCTAATCAAATAAGCCATGGACATCCGAAGAAGGACTTTTTATTTATATATATAAAAGTCCATTACATGTCTAAAAAAGGTTGTACAAAGGAGAATTTCTACAAAGGAAGGATCCTAGATCTACAGCCAACAGCCACCATGCGCCTTCCAGATAGGCGCAGCAACCACCATGCGCCTTCCGATAGGCGCAGCAGTCACCATGCGCTGTCAGCCAGGCGCAGCAGATGTCATGCGCCTCCAGCCAGGCGTATCCTACCATCTCTTCAGCAGCTCAGTTATGTGCATCCAGCTCAGTTATGTGCATCCCTTCAGCAGCTCAGTTATGTGCAACTCTTCCAACCAGGCTCACCTGGCCGAGCAGAGCCCAGTTATGTGCCGCTCTTCCAGCCAGGCTCGCCTGATAAGTGCTTCCCCAAGCAAAGCATTTAACCCTCTGGCTGGAACCAAGGAAGAGAAGTGCACAAATGCTATGGCCAGGGGAGGTTTCGAAAGAGGCTCCAAAGGCGAAAGAAGACCGTGATCGAAACCGTGGCTAAAGGAGCAGCCTTCAACACAACCAGAGTGGGCAACACCCACTTTGAAGGAAGAAAGAGCCTAGCACCACCATTCCGATCTACGGCTCTTCCGGAATAACGGAGACGAGGCCCGAACATCCTTATCTTTGGATGCAACAGACACCTTCCGCCTGCCTCAGAAGCCCTCGACTCCGTCTTTTGGATGTAACATTCACCTTCAAGTGCATCGAAGACAACACGACATCTCATCTTCACCCTTGGGAGCACTTCATCAACAGAATGCACCCACATATCCAAGTTCATGTTGGAAGTACGTGAGGGAATGAGGAGCAAACCTTCTCTCCATGCCACTATTTATAGGCCGGGCAAATCAAACCCACGCGCCAAGTGGATGACTCTCCGAATTCTGTGTAATGAATTTGCATTAAATGGATGAACCGGACGCCTCGAATTCAGCCAAACGGCTATTTATAGCACTCGAGGAGCGAGACTGCCGCGTCATTAAAGGACATGTCAGATGTGCCAGCCAAACGGTGCATCACACGGACGCGCCCTCCGGCATCAGGCGCATCACACAGACGCGCCCTATAGTACCCGGCGCATCACAGAGGATGCGTCCTCCCTCACATCTCCATGTCGAGTGGAACACCAATCAATGTGCCCACTCAGCTGTCCATCGAACATCACAAACATTAAATGCTGAACTGACACCAGAGTTGGCAGCACGCTTCCCAAAGTCTGAACAGTTGATAGCTTTTTCAGAGAACGAAGCGTCGGCAACGTCAGCATCATCATGACTCTATTCCGACGGCTACGGCCACGTGGCCATCCCCATGCGCCTCTACGGCCATGCGTCCAAACCAGCATGCGCCTCAAAAGCCATGCGCCCCAGACCCTTCACTGATCCAGTTGAAGCTTTGCATGCACCTCAAAAGCCATGCGCCCCAGACTGATCTCTGATCCCAAAAGACCGAAGGAAGGTCACCTGCATGCGCCTTAAAAGCCATGCGCCCTAAATGGTTTGTAACTCCTAAAGGTTATGAGCCGCAGCCTCCTCCTGCCCCCAGATCCAAGGCACAGCTCACCAGATCACTGCCCCCCAAATCCGAGATCTTCGAGCCATGGGTCGATGACACGTGTCCTTTGACTCAACTCGTCCATGATTTCAGCAACAGAAAGATCTTCTTCTCTGCTACGTGCCGGCTCACAACAAGCAGTATGAAGAGTTCTCCCCCTCAATCAGGGCACATCATCTACGCGCCCCCATCAGCAACTTCCACGTGGCGTCCCCACACATCGGCGCATCCTACATGCGCGCATGAGCAGCCAGCCTGTAAAACTATAAATAGAGGAATCATTTCCTTCTCACCCACGGACAACACACAGAATTCATAACGAACATACGAAGAATCACCAGAGAGGCAGATACAGACACTCAACGTCTTCCTCCTCTCAGCAAGCTCCAGCACCCAGAGCAATCTACGCCTTCAGAGAACCGATAACCGTCGTCAGCCGGTCAACGGAGTTAACGCATTACCACTCGCTCCATTGGCACTAAGGACCCAGCTTAAACAAAAGTGTACTCCTAGGACTACATCTAAGTCCTACATTGTAACACTGTTCTATTTGTATTAAAGTTTCCAATCAAACAATTTTAATGGCAAACAAGCTGGCGACTCTGCTGGGAACTTCTTTCTCCTCTTCCGAGAAAGTCGTGTCACAGGCCGACGACGTGAAGATGGGCTCCTCCCACAAGACGCTGGTCGTGCGCCTCAATCAACAGGCGTACGAGGAGTTCATTTCTGAAGGAAGTGCGAGTCCTTCGAAGCAGCTACCAAAGCCGAAGAAGATCCGCACGGCCTGGGTGCGCAAAGTCGACGCCTCGGGCACCACCACTGAAGGGGATGCAGTCATCCAGCCTTCCCTTCCTGCTGACGTTCTCAGCGACCAAGGTGCGCCCGCCGATGCAGCGCATCTCTTAGGGAAGCGTGCGGCCGACCACGTTCCCCAGCTATCTCCCTCTCAGGCGAGGAAGATACGTCGACGGAGCAGGGGCGCAGCCAATGCCCCGCGCATCACCTCTGATACGCCACAAAAAGCCTCTGTCTTTGACAGACTCACTCGCTGTAATGGCAAGGAGAATTTGGATGCTGAGTACTATGCGCCCCAGCGGGCTGGTACGAAGAAATCCAAGGCGGCACGGGCCATGCACCACAAACGTGCTATGCCAGCAGCCGGCCAGAGGCACGCGCTCGTCATCACGTGCGCTGCCGATGGCAAGCTGTACAAGGTTGACTCAAGTGCTTCTGCACCAACAACGAGTCGATCTTCAAAGCCTTCATCTCGCTTGGGCGCATCTACTGCATGCACAACCAAGTCGAGAGAGGCAAACTCAGTGGTCTTGAACTCCCGCGCCTCCTCTGGTTGTGCGTTTGAGGTCCGTTCAAGTCACTTCAAATGTTGTGGTTCCCCCACTACTGATCGTGATGCCTGCTTGGTATTAGATCAGGGGGCGCAGCACTCACTTGACCACCCCGACGTTTGGCCTTGCCATACGTCTGAAGGGGGTGTGAAGGCACCACTCTCCTCCAACGACCTGCGCAACGTGATCACTCACAAGCGCCGGTCAGGAGAGTCGACCAACAAGCACGATACGCCTCTTACGGGGCATACTTGTGCGGTGGTCACCATCAACTGCTGTTGCAGGACGGCAGTTCCACCAAGACAGTCGGTCTTCCAACGACTACAATCATCGACACCTCTCCGACGTCGCCTTGGGGCGAAGGTGTCAGCTGAAGAGGAGCCAAAGGCCGCTTCATGCAACGTGGTCTCCAATCCCTCATCAATCCGGAAGACGACTGCCAATTCCTCGTCTTCATCCAAAAGCCAGCCGAGGAAAACCAAGGCAGCTGTCTCGACCTCTGGAGTGTTTGAAGGCACTCGGTCGAGAAAGAAGTCCTTGGAGGAAGCTGGGGGTAGCCAGACCCTTGTTGAGCCTCCTTCCGAAGACGAAGATGTCCAAAGCACAGCTACGACGGATCTTCATCATCAAGGTGAGATTACTCTCCCTGAAGCCCCTCAAAATGAGGGTGTCCTCCAAGACACTGCCGGGGGTAGTTCTGGAAACGAGGAGGTCCTTTAAGACGGAGCTGAGGGCAATCAGGCCCCTACAGATGCGCCTATTAAAGATGAACTTCAGAATGTGGCTGGGGGTGGCCAAACACCAGGAGAAGTAACTCCCCCGCATGAGAGTGAGGCCGAAAGCGAAGCCTCAACCCATCCATCCCCTCCTGGCCGTGTCAGGACAGTATACATGGCTGGGGATGATGTCGAGTCTGATGCGCCGTCACAGGACATAGTCCAGCGCATAGACTCATTGGAGGGAGGACTCAAAACCTTCTCTACCTCAATGCAAGCACTGACTCAAGCAGTGTTTGAGATGCGGTCAGCCTTGATCAGGACACCTTCAACTGGTCCTGACCCAGGAGCTAATGGGGAGTCGAGTGTGCCCCTCCAACGGGCGCCCTCGGATACAGAAGCACCTCGGACCTCGGAGCCCTCAAACGCTCCAATCCAGATGGTACCTCCTTCCCCGACTCCTAGCTCTACGGAGGATGTGGTCGAAATGATCAAAGACCTACGGGAGCGCTTCGAGTCCAAGAACAGGCAAGAGGAACGCCAGAAGATGGGCATTCCACAGCCTTATCCCCTCGAGTGGAACAAGGTGGTTTATCCCCCAAAGTATAAACCACAAACACTCACCCCATACGACGGGAAGGACTCTCCGCGACGGTACGTGACGTACTTCCAGTCACAGACAGGGCATCTTCCGAAGGAGGACGCGCTCCTCACCAGCATCTTCGTCGGGGCCCTGAAAGGAGTGGCGTATGACTGGTACTGCAGCCTCCCCGACAATTCCATATCGTCCTTCGACGACCTGACACGCCTCTTCCTCGACCGCTTCTACGACGGCGGAAAGGACATGACCATGGCGTCTCTCATAGAGATACGTCAGAAGGAGAAGGAAACGGTTCGGGCGTTCATCGAACGCTTCCGACAGGCTTGCTTCAGGCTACCTCCAGGCATGCCAGAACATGCGCTCCTCTCCGCTTGCAGCATGAACATGTTACCTGCAGTAAAGCTCTGGCTCAACTCTACTCCCCCTCCTGACTGGAGCTCCCTGATCATCGAAGCTGAAGCTGCAGAAAAGAAGGCGGCCAATGCACGTCTTTTGGGTGTCAGCTTCCCCGCCTTTGACGATAAAGGGAAAAAGTCCGCAACTAACAGCTCCGGACGAGAAGCAAAAGGAAAACAGGCATTGACTGTTAATGCCTCAAAAGGCGCATCTGCGCCTACTCAGAAGCCTCCACTGGCACCGAGACCCAAGGAGGTTTATTCATTCAATGATGACGACACCCTGCAACTTTTCGAGATACTGAAGCAGGGTGACAAGATCAAGCTACCGGACCCAAAGCGGCCCGATGAAGTTGGGAAAGTGGACAACCCAAGGTACTGCCACTACCATCAGTTTGTCGGACACCCGACCAAGGACTGCTACGTCCTCAAGAATTACATCCAGCGCATGATCAATACGGATGTAATCTCCGTCGACTATGAAGAGAAGACGGTGTCGGCCAATCTGGTTTCGCTTCAGTTTGGCACCTTGTCGCCAACAACCACACAAGATGGCGTCGTCCCCATCCCTAAGGCGATAATGGAGGTGGTAAACTTATCACCTACTCGTGACAATGTGAGTGGACTCACCCCGCTCACCACATCTCGAGGAGAGGTCCTCTGGGTTCACCCCGACCTCGTCTCCGAGGTGACTCAATCGGAGGTACGCCCTACCTCCAAATCAAAAGGCAGGAAGATCAAGTCTTGCCGCACAATCTCTTCTTCAACAGAAGAGGCACTTCCAGTGCAAACACGTGCACAACAGAGCTCCCAATCTGGCGAAGCCACCGCCGAGGTGGTGCCTCCTAGCACCATCCCTGAGGAGGGTCCATCTAAGCCCTCAGCAGCCAATAAGCACAAGCAGGTGGAGGCCCGTTTTGACAGACCTCTACGGAAGGAGAATGCTTCGGGGCTGTCCAAGCCTCACAACTTCGACATTCTGGCACAATTAGCCAGTACACCTGCGCGCCTGTCTTTGTTCGAGCTCCTGCGTCTTTCTAAAGATTCCCGAGAAGCTCTCTGCGAAGCTCTGAAGGACGCTGAATCCTTTCTCAGTCAGGTCAAGCAGCCTGAAGACCTCCCAACTACTTGTGCGCACTGTCATTGTGCGGATGAAGTTATCCCAAACATAACTTTCACCCAACAAGACATGCTGCTCAAGCATCACCGACATAACCGACCGCTGTATTATACAGGGTACATTGGCTCGATCAAGGTGAGCCGGATTCAGATCGATCCTGGGTCTTCCCTAAGCATCATTCCGAAGGCGCTGCTATCAAAGCTGGGGATCCCGATGTACCGGCTGGCGCCCTCTAATACAACCATCAGTGGCTTCAATGCTAGCAAGAGCGAGCCATTGGGCAAGATCCGACTGAAATGTCACATTGGCAGCCTCAAAACTGAGGTGACTTGTTATGTGGTAGATGCCGAGGTCAACTACAACATCCTGCTCGGTCGACCATGGCTGCATGAGTACATGGTGGTGCCCTCCACGCTCCACCAGTGCATGAAGTATGTATCCACCAATGGCGTCATCCGGACGGAGTTTGCAGACATCGATCCTTTCAAAGGAATTGAAGCCTACTTCACCGATTCCGATTTGTACAAGCCCATTGACGAGGAGGAAGCCAACGACGCTGATGATGAGGCAGAGACGGCAACAGAGCCGGACATGGAGCCTGAGACGACTCCCGACGCCCCCTTGAAAATCCGACTGAAGGGGAAACCACCCCAGAAGGCGCCTCCAATGAGCATCAAGCTATCAGGGAAAGCGCCGGCTCCCGAAGCACCCCTGAAGATACGCCTCAAGGGAAAGCCACCTCAAACATCGGCTCTCCTGGTGGCAAAATTACAAGGGAAGGCACCACTCACCGGAGGCGCAACCGAGGCACCTCTTAAGGTGCGTCTCAAGGGCAAGCCGCCGCAGTCATCCAAGGTGTCAGAGAAGGCTCATATAACCCTCTCAGACCCCAAAGCTGTGTTGGACTCTCCTAGTCCGCCCCCAGTTCTTACAGACGAGGAGCTTGGTGATTATATCTCGGCTGACGTAGAGGCACCCTCCTTTGACAATGTAATCCCACGGGATAAGATCTCATACTTTATCAATAATAGAGTGTCTTTTAATTATTCTTGTCTTCTACACTGGAATGCCATGTATACATTAGACAACGCTCTACGGTCGTTGCAAACACAAATAACGACCGTCTACCATAATCAAATAGTCCCGTCTCAAGGAGTCTTCATAGTCCCTCCACGGAGCCGAGACCAAGGCACCATCATCTCGGGCAAAGTCGAGCGTCGTCGGGACCTCCCGTCAATCGAGCCCGAACCTGATACCGGTAGAGTACAAGTCTATCGGTACACGGATGCGGCTAAGCACATCATCCAAAAGATGGGCTACGACCTGAAAAGCAACAAAGGCTTAAACTACGGCAAGGGTCGGCATCTCCCTATCCGACTTTCGATGCCCAATGGAAAGCCACAGGACTATTATAATCGGACTGGACGAGGGTTAGGCTATGTCATGCCGCCATCAACCCCAGAGAGTTCAGATACAGAAGACGTAGAACATTTCCATTCGTCCGAAGCATCGACTTGGGATTCCGATACCAGTATCGGATCAGTCTTCAGAAAAGTACTGTCAGCTAATATGACGTCAGCACAACCTCAAAAAGGCGAAGGCGAAGACCAAGCGCCGGAACCCTTTGAAGAAGAACCCTGGGCCCAACGCCTAGGAGAACAATGGGAATCTCGTTTTGAGCTTCGTGAACCTCCCACCGAAGACGAAGTCGAGCAGATCGACCTCGGGGAGGGGTCTTCTTCCAAATCCATCTTCATCAGTAAAAGCCTGAAAGGAGAAGATCGAGAATCTTTAATCCAACTGGCTAAAGAGTATATCGACGTCTTCGTATGGAGCTATGAAGACATGTCGGGACTCGATCCACAGATCGCAATGCATAGGTTGAACATCTTACCTGATGCCAAACCTATCAAACAACAACAGCGATGCTTCCGTCCGGACATCATGAATGCCATCGATCAGGAGGTAGACAAACTCTTGACTAGCGGCTTCATCCGTGAGGAACAACACCCGGATTGGGTAGCCAACATCGTTCCTGTCACCAAGAAGAACGGGAAGATACGAGTCTGTATCGACTTCAGGGATCTCAACTCTGCTTGCCCGAAGGACGAATTCCCGCTTCCAATCACTGATGTGATGATCGACAACACATGTGGCTTTGAGCGCATGTCCTTCATGGACAAGTATTCAGGCTACAATCAAATCAAGATGTTCCCCGATGACGCAAAACACACGTCATTCAGGACTCCAAAGGGTGTTTTCTGCTACACAGTAATGCCTTTCGGCTTGAAGAACGTCGGTGTAACGTACCAGTGAGCTATGAGCACCATCTTCCGTCAATATCTTCGTAAGATAGTCGAATGCTATGTTGACGACATCGCAGTCAAAAGCCGCCTCAAAAGAGATCACCTACAGGACCTGAAGACGGTCTTCGATCTCATGTGGGCGCATCAACTCAAAATGAACCCCGCTAAATCCTTTCTGGAGGTTTCTAGCGGCAAATTCTTGGGCTTCGTCATCACAGCGAAAGGCATTCATGTTGATCCTGAGAAGACCAAAGCCATCCTCAACATGGACCCTCCGAAGAACCTTCGAGAACTTCGGGGCCTACAGGGACGTCTGGCATATATCCGGATGTTCATAGCAAACCTTTCCGGTAAATGTCAACCCTTCACTCAGCTCATGAAGAAGGGAGTCTCTTATGTCTGGACAGAAGAGTGCCAGAAGGCTTTCGACGACATCAAAGCCTACTTGACGAGCCTACCAGTCCTGGTAGCGCCAGTCACCGGCAAACCATTTCTTCCCTACGTCCGTGCCATGGATCATTCTCTTGGCGCTCTGCTGGCTCAAAACAGCGATACAGGCTACGAGCAAGCAATCTACTACCTCAGTCGAACACTCATCGGGGCCGAACACCGGTACAACCCCGTCGAAAAGGAGTGCTTGGCTTTGGTGTTTGCCATCCAGAAGACTCGTCATTATATCTCGGGTCAGACAATTCATGTCATTTCCCGAGTCAATCCGCTCAGAGTCCTCATGACGAAGCCAGGATCATTGAACTCCCGGCTGGCTACATGGGCGATCTTGCTAACACCGTGCAACCTGGTGTTTGTGCCGCAAAAAGCTGTTAAGGGTCAAGCTCTGGCTGACTTTTTAGCTGTGCACCCCATCCCAGAATCCTCAAAACTCTATGAAGATATCCCGGATGAGGTCCAAGAATCCAACGTCACCGAAGGAAGCTCCGTTTGACAGATGTTCTTCGACGGTGCTTCGAGAACAGGCCCCAAAGGCCAAATCATCGCAGGAGTGGGGGTAGTCTTAGTCTCCCCCGATCAGTTGGTCATCTAGCGTGCGTACTCTCTTTCGAAGCCGTGCTCCAACAACGTTGTCGAGTACAACGCACTCGTCATGGGACTCCAGCTCGCACAACAGCTGGGGGTCGACCATCTGGAAGCTTACGGCGAATCAAAACTCGTCGTAAACCAGGTTCGGGGACAATACGAAGTTCGCCATGAAGACTTAATCCCTTATCATGAAGTTGCGTTGAACATCATTTCAACCTTCACCGAGTTCTTCATCGAACATGTCCCCCGTTTACAAAACTTGGAGGCCGATGCTCTGGCTGGCCTCGCAGCCTCATTGGCAGCGCCCCTTGGGACTCAACACTATGTCACGGTGACTGGCCGAGACCTGATTTGTCCCAGAAACAACCTGTGCTTGCAAGTGGCCCATGCTATGCCGACAAATACTGGGGTTAATGTCCGAGACTGGAGGTTCCCGTTCATCGACTTCGCTGTCTACGGAATCCTTCCAGAGGACCCGAAGGAAGCCGTCTCAGTCAGGAGACGCTCTCTTCGATTCTACTACGATACGGCTACCAAAACGCTGTACCGACGCTCATTCGATGGGCTCCTCCTTCGATGCCTGTCCAACGAAGAAGCAGCCGAAGCTCTTCAAGAAGCTCATGACGAAACTTGTGGAGCTCATCAACCCGGTCCTAAGTTGCAAGATCGACTGCGACGTATGGGCTACTACTGGCCAACCATGGTTGCCGATGCTGTCGAATATGCTAAGAAGTGCCACGCGTGCCAACTTCATGCAGACTTCATACATACACCATCGGAGCCGCTACATCCTACAGTCGCCTCCTGGCCCTTCGAAGCCTGGGGCATGGACATTGTAGGGCCAATCACTCCTCCTTCATCGAGAGGACACCGTTTCATCCTGGCCATCACCGACTACTTCTCCAAATGGGTGGAAGTAGTTCCACTAGCAGAAGTAAAAAGCTCCAGGGTGGTCAGCTTTATCAAACATCATGTCGTTTACCGTTTCGGAGTACCCCGGCGGATCATCCATGACAATGGTCCTCAGTTTATCAGCCACATTTTCAGCAGGTTCTGTGACAAGAATCGCATTCAGAACGTGGCCTCAACCACCTACAATCCGGCAGCAAACAGATTGGCTGAGGCATTCAACAAAACTATCGTTAGGCTGCTCAAAAAGGTCGTGTCATCCAACAAATGCGACTGGGACGAAAAGCTTGGCGAATGCCTTTGGGCCTACCGCACAACGGTACGGACCCCAACAGGCAACACTCCATTCTTCCTGGTCTACGGGAGCGAAGCAGTACTGCCTCTCGAGATACTGATACCTTCGCTCCGCGTAGCAATCACAAACGAACTCACAGAAGAGGACAATCAACGTCGTCGTCTGCGGGAACTGGAGGCACTTGACGAAAAGCGTCTCTTAGCTTAACAACGCATCGAGCTCTACCAAGCCCGTATATCACAGGCTTTCAACAAAAAGGTCAAACAGAGGACTTTCCAAGTTGGCGACCTGGTTTTAGCAGTCAGAAGACCAATGGTGTTGACCCACAAGACACCAGGAAAGTTCGAGCCCAAGTGGGAAGGACCTTTCATCATAGAGACGATATACTCAAACGGTGCTTACCGCCTCGCCAAACCCAATGGGGACTTGTTCATGATGCCCATCAACGGCAAGTTCCTAAAGAAGTACTATTCTTGACATCCTCCAGACATGTACTTCCCTAAACAACCTCTTTCCACAAACTCATACGCTTCCGGAACCCAGCTGTTCCGTAGCATCTTCCAGTAGAAAGATAACCACGTCCATATTACCTCTGAGTTGTCTCTCTACACCCTACAAAGTGGAATCTTACACTTCGTAAGCCTACGCTACCCTTCATGTTTACCACGTCCATATTACCTCTGAGTAAACATCTTGTACAAACAACCCCTGTGTTATTGTACATTTATCGCAGAACTTCCACGTCCATATAACCTCTGAGTTGTTCAGCGTATCCCCCAAGATCATTCCTACCACGTCCATAATACCTCTGAGTAGGGAGATTCTAACATTTCGAACCCAATGATTGCCATGTCCACATTACCTCTGAGCAAACATAATGGTTCCTTCAAACTTATTATCTGTACCTGAAAACCAAGGTGCGCAAAAGATAATAGGTCCATACAAATCATCAAGTTCATGACAACAAAAGATGAATACATCACAAAAAAAAGTTGTAGACTTCTTTATTCTTCGGAAAAAGGAGTACAAGAAACTACATCATTCCCCAGTAAGGGTTGCAAAAGAACACAAAAGAAAAAGGAAAAAGCTATGGTTCCTGAATTTCCCCAGGATGGGCTGAGAGCTCCCTGACTCGAAGCTTTAAGTCGACTGCGCGGGCCTCCACCGTCGCCAGGACTCGTCGCTCTGCTTCTCGGCGCATCAATTCAACGGCCCCAGCGGAAGTATCACTTGCATGCTTCTCATCAAGCTGTTGTCGTTGCTGCGCCAAGGCAAGAGTTCGCTGAGTAAAAGCCGCTTCATCCTTCTTAAATGCCGCATGTTCAGCCCGGACACGCTCGACCTCTAACTGGAGTCGGACCCGTTGGTCTTCAAGGCGGCGCATCTGGGTGTCGATATCCGCGATATTAGCTTCCAATACAGCTCGAGTTTCTACTATCGTCTTCATGGACTGAGACAACTGCTCTACCGCAGCCTCAGTCTCAGCCACCTCGTGCTCCCAAATGCCCACGGTGGCCTGGTATGAAGACTCGATCTCGACGATCAGCTTCCCCTTCTTCGCATCTATCAGGACAGAGAGGTCGTTTCGCTGGATGCGTTGAAGTTCCGCGAGCCGCTCATCCAGCTCAATCACCGAAGCCTCCAAAATTTCGGCCATATGGTCGTGGCCTTGGTGAATACGAATCAGTTCGATGCAGGGCATTACCAGAGCTTTTGCCGTCGCAAAACTCCCATTGGCATCCATCACAGCAGATATACCCTTCTGCAACATTTTGTACACCCCCTCGATGAGGAATTTCACATACTCGTCTGCATCCGCCAGGACCTGCGGCATCATCGCGGGAGTTGGAGGAGCTACTACAGTTCGCGGACCGGAAGAAGATCCGCCAATCTCAATCAGCGAGGCTTGAACCTCGGCATCAATGGGCTCTTCATCAACAGGGGCTGGACTTCTAGCCCAAGGAACCGAAGCAACCGGCACAGGCGTCGAGATGGTCCCCCAAGTAGAAGGAGCGACAGAGGGTTCTACACCCTTACCCTTCTCAAGCCTGGAAGAACCTCCGACGTCAATAACCACCTCTTCTACCCCCAACGACCTATCAACAGTTGGTACCTCCTTTGGCAGAATGGGGAGATTATCATTTGTCTCTTGACCCATCGCAGCGGTCTTGACTGACAGACGGGTCTCATCATCGAGTCCTTCAACAGGGACAGAATCTGTCGCTACCTCCTGAGTGGTAGCCGCCTCAACTTCCACGGTTGAAGCCGGGTAGGACTCGGCAATGATGCAACCGACCTCCCCTCATCATGATAAAGAGGGGATTCAACCCTCTCTTCTGTCTCAACTACTTCTGTTGCCTCCGCAACAGGCTCTTCCAGCTCTGGAGCAATGTCATCGGAAGACGACGAACTCCATTCTTCTTCACCACCCGGAAACGGCATGCTTGTCTCAGTTTCCCTCCTGACATAATCCGGGGATACCGGAATCTCCACGTCAACAGCATCCTTCGGATCTTCCTCCATGGAAGATATCATGGTCGGCGGGATACGCACTTCAGACGAGCCCGCCGTCCCTTCTCGTCTGCTCCCACCTGACTTTGGGGTGCGAGGTTTTCTTTTTAACGGTTCCTACAAGAGAAGATGAAGCCTCGTAAACAGTGGAACCAAAATCAGATTATGTGGGACGCCTTTACCTCTGCGGACGTTGAATCCGATGACGCCGTCGGTGACGACGCCTTCTTCTGCTTCTTCGGTACAGGAGATTCAATCCCTACGTCTGCACGTCGCTTTGATCGATCGCCCGAGGGTTCTGCTTGAGAGGCGGAAGGGGCACTCCGGTGACCTATCCCTGACGGACGATGCGATCGGGCATTCACCGGCACGTTCCCGGTCATCGCTAACTGGGTGCCTGTAATAAGACTGGTCTCCCTGTCATATCCGGAGGACGCAGCAGCCATAGCACAGTAAAATTTGGCGGCTGAATAAAGAATGGGCGGCCGTGGATCTGGGACGGGCAACGTAAAACGAGCCCAGTACATCTGGCATTATAGTAATGCCAAGCTCGTGCACCATCCAACAAACTTCCAATATACCCCAGAGAAATACTGGGGTTATCCAACATCATCTGGGCATAACCAAATTATCGCGCAAAGCGGCTTGGCAAGTATGGTTCCAGGTAGCATTGATTCCTGTTCCTGTATACCAGATGAGACGGTCGGATACTCTGTAACCAGCAGAATCCCCATTGAGGCAGAGTGGTGGTACCTTCGCCCAGATCCCTCAGATCTTCGTTGGCCTCAAAGCCCAAGTAGATTGGACCAACTTTGGTAATTTCCCAACCCTGAAGACGGGATAAAACCTTTCTACAAACAGGGACACCAGTATGTGACCAGCTCCTCCGATTGAAACGACGAAGGAGTGCATCTCCAGCCTTATAATCTTCTTCTGAGCCTGGACTCTTCACACTGGGATGATGCAAAATCAGCCATCCCATCAAATAGTGAAACGACAGTTCGGCGCGCGGAAAGTTATTGTTTCGGCCTCTGTCATGAATCACATTTCCAGCAAACTCTCTCAAACCTCGCTGCAGGTTACATACCATTGCGGGGAGAAGAGCCAAACGCCGACCGAAGACCAGCTTCACGGCTGGCAGGATTAAGTTTCGGGTTACCCTCTCTACGGCACCGGATCCGCCCGCGAACACGCAATCCCGGAGCCATATCATCAGGTAGGACGCCAACACCGCCTTGGGTGACATCCGATAAGCAAGATACCAGAAGCAGCTGTAGGAGCGTGCATGTGACTGCTGGTCCTCATTTCCTCGGGGATTTTTCTTCCCTAACCTGCTCATTTCGGACAACACTTCGCTACGAGAGAGCGCCGGTGGAGTGGAAAATTGTGAGGGATTCTCCTTGTCTTGTCTAAAGACATAATCTCTCCAAGCGGTCACATGAGGCTGCGTTCCGTTCCTATCTCGTCTCTGCATATAGTAATGATGACTCGCCACTTCCTTGAAGACGGCCGTCATCTCCTCAGCCCTGTCCTCCAGGGCTTGAAGTTCCTCGTTGGTGGAAAAGTACTCTTCATAGGGTTCCGACCCCCAGGGGAGTTTTGACACCTCATACATCTCATGAAGTGCGAACCCTAATTCCCCCACCGGAGTAAAAAAGGTCCCGGTATGGACATCAAACATCTCCAGTAGTGCGAGGAACATGTGCCTGTTGAGATCAACACCCGCCTGGGTAGCACGGATCGCGGCAGTCAACCCAATCTCTCGAAGCTCGGTCCGAAACAGTGACAAGATCCAGAGTGTCAGTTTATCCCACTTGGAAACGTAATGGCACCAACCCTCTACCCGAAAATCTCCTTTCGGGTATGAGCGTTCCATCAAAAGCATACGATGTGTAAAGGTCAAAGCACTATAAGCAAACGTATCAATGGGTACGTCACTGTAGAGGCTCCCGGGGCGTAGAGTCCGCCAGGTGAAAGAAGACCCAGACCGTGTGGCGGTCAAAGTATCCCTTTGGTCGAAAGTAGAATCAATTTGGATGACGCCAGTCACCGCTCCCCCCTGAGAAGGGGTAAGATCCTAAGACATCCTCCTCTGGGAAACAAGGCGACAGAAGGATGTCAAAGGCCATTGACGTTCAAGTTGCTTGACAGTCATATGCACCCCATTCGCTGTAAAGAACCAGTCCTCCTTGACCTTCAACACCGTCGCATCAGTAGAAGTGAGACGGTCTCCGAATAGGAACTCAGGCTTCAAGAAGGTCAATTTATCAGATGTGGAAGATTTTAAAACACCACGTTCCATCATCCGTTTGAGGAACCCGTACTGTTGCTCACGGATTTGGGTCATTCTCTCGGGAGGCTGATCTAGCATAAGAGCCTCTTGAGCGGGGTTTATCACTTCCTCATCATACTCTACTCCCATCTGGTTGAAGACAGCCTCTAAGAACACTTCATTCAAAGGCGGGATCGCTACCGACACTAGCAAAGATCAGAAAAATGTTAGAAGCAACAAGAGAAAGAAGAGCTTCGGCGCATCATCAGGGTTTAAGCCCATGCGCGTCGGCAGCCTTGGCGCATCATCAGGGTTTAAGCCCATGCGTGTCAGCAGCCTCGACGCATCATCAGGGTCTAAACCCATGTGCGTCGGCGAACAAAGACCGTGGCACATCATTAAAGACCCAAGGTCTATGTGCGTTGGTGTACGAAAAAACGAGACTTACCAACCACCTCTGGCCGAACTTCGACAGGCCGTCGGGGAACGTCAGCCGTTACAACTTCCGCAGGCTCCTTCGCTTTCTCCTTCCCCTTGCCGGCACCACCGCGAGGAGTCTTGGGAGCCATTCTCTCAAAGAAGAAAAAGTTAGGGTTTTGAAGAAAAAACTCTAAAGAAAGCAAAGGCACAGAGCAGATGAACTCTCTCTCTCTCTCTCCAACCCTTACCTATTTATAGGGCTTGGTCGTATGCGTGAACCGATGACGTGTAATCTCAGCCGTCGCTTCGGGTTCCGTGAGGAGATAACAACAAATACAACCAAAAGATCATCATTAATCTTTTGGGTTACCAAGGCGTCATCATCATCAACTAAAAGGAGCATGCGCCCGAACAAGCATGCGCCCAAAAAATCATGCGCCCTGACCTCCATGCTTCTTATTCAAAGTATTCCAAAACTTATTCAAAAGTTTTGAAAACTTTGAAGGGGGTCTTGTAGAAGCATAGAATTTCACAACCAGAAAGCCCATGCGCCAGGCATTATATGCGCCAGAACTCAGACAGCTAATCAAATAGGCCATGGACATCCGAAGAAGGACTTTTTATTTATATATATAAAAGTCCATTACATGTCTAGAAAAGGTTGTACAAAGGAGAATTTCTACAAAGGAAGGATCCTAGATCTACAGTCAACAGCCACCATGCGCCTTTCAGATAGGCGCAGCAACCACCATGCGCCTTCCGATAGGCGCAGCAGTCACCATGCGCTGTCAGCCAGGCACAGCAGATGTCATGCGCCTCCAGCCAGGCGCATCCTACCATCTCTTCAGCAGCTCAGTTATGTGCATCCAGCTCAGTTATGTGCATCCCTTCAACAGCTCAGTTATGTGCAACTCTTCCAACCAGGCTCACCTGGCCGAGCAGAGCCCAGTTATGTGCCGCTCTTCCAGCCAGGCTCGCCTGATAAGTGCTTCACCAAGCAAAGCATTTAACCCTCTGGCTAGAACCAAGGAAGAGAAGAGCACCACAAATGCTGTGGCCAGGGGAGGCTTCGAAAGAGCCTCCAAAGGCGAAAGAAGACCGTGATCGAAACCGCGGCTAAAGGAGCAGCTTTCAACACAACCAGAGTGGGCAACACCCACTTTGAAGGAAGAAAGAGCCTAGTACCACCATTCCGATCTACGGCTCTTCCGGAATAACGGAGACGAGGCCCGAACATCCTTATCTTTGGATGCAACAGGCACCTTTCGCCTGCCTCAGAAGCCCTCGACTCCGTCTTTTGGATGTAATAGTCACCATCAAGTATATCGAAGACAACACGACATCTCATCTTCACCCTTGGGAGCACTTCATCAACAGAATGCACCCACATATCCAAGTTCATGTTGGAAGTACGTGAGGGAATGAGGAGCAAACCTTCTCTCCATGCCACTATTTATAGGCCGGGCAAATCAAACCCACGCGCCAAGTGGATGACTCTCCGAATTCTGTGTAATGAATTTGCATTAAATGGATGAACCGGACGCCTCGAATTCAGCCAAACGGCTATTTATAGCACTCGAGGAGCGAGACTGCCGCGTCATTAAAGGACATGTCAGATGCGCCAGCCAAACGGCGCATCATACGGACGCGCCCTCCAGCATCAGGCGCATCACACAGACGCGCCCTACAGTACCCGGCGCATCACAGAGGATGCGCCCTCCCTCACATCTCCATGCCGAGTGGAACACCAATCAATGTGCCCACTCAGCTGTCCATCGAACATCACAAACATTAAATGCTGAACTGACACCAGAGTTGGCAGCACGCTTCCCAAAGTCTGAACAGTTGACAGCTTTTTTAGAGAACGAAGCGTCGGCAACGTCAGCATCATCATGACTCTATTTCGACGGCTACGGCCACGTGGCCATCCGCATGCGCCTCTACGGCCATGCGTCCAAACCAGCATGCGCCTCAAAAGCCATGCGCCCCAGACCCTTCACTGATCCAGTTGAAGCTTTGCATGCGCCTCAAAAGCCATGCACCCCAGACTGATCTCTGATCCCAAAAACAGAAGGAAGGTCACCTGCATGCGCCTCAAAAGCCATGCGCCCTAAATGGTTTGTAACTCCTAAAGGTTATGAGCCGCAGCCTCCTCCTGTGCCTAGATCCAAGGTGCAGCTCACCAGATCACTGCCCCCCCAAATCCGAGATCTTCGAGCCATAGGTCGATGACACGTGTCCTTTGACTCAACTCGTCCAAGATTTCAGCAACAGAAAGATCTTCTTCTCTGCTACGTGCCGGCTCACAACAAGCAGTATGAAGAGTTCTCCCCCTCAATCAGGACGCATCATCTACGCGCCCCCATCAGCAACTTCCACGTGGCGTCCCCATACACCGGCGCATCCTACATGTGCGCATGAGCAGCCAGCCTGCAAAACTATAAATAGAGGGATCATTTCCTTCTCACCCACGGACAACACACATAATCCATAACGAACATACGAAGAATCACCAGAGAGGCAGATACAGACACTCAACGTCTTCCTCCTCTCAGCAAGCTCCAGCACCCAGAGCAATCCACGCCTTCAGAGAACCGATAACCGTCGTCAGCCGGTCAACGGAGTTAACGCATTACCACTCGCTCCATTGGCACTAAGGACCCAGCTTAAACAAAAGTGTACTCCTAGGACTACATCTAAGTCCTACATTGTAACACTGTTCTGTTTGTATTAAAGTTTCCAAACAAACAATTTTAATGGCAAACATAATTTAGAAAACAATTTTATAATACTCAAAATAAATTTGGTTTTCTATTATAAGTCGAGATAAGCATGAAAAATACTTAAGAGTCAACAAAATTATTTTTGCCTAAAAACAGTAAATTTGTAAAATTTGATTTTTGACAGAAACAATATTTAAATAAAATACCTTAGATAAACATTCTTAGAAAACCATATTTTTAGGGTAACCTACTTTTATCAAAATACTTTTTAGTATGCTAAAATAAGTATTAATATTGTAACAACATATCTAGCTTTCGAAATCCATTAATATAGGGCAAGCCTAGCACCATATATTTTAACATACTATAAAATACTAAAATAATTTATTTACAATAACAATAATACTTTTGATAAAAATAACAACTAAAACATTGTCAATAATACTAATATTAATAAGGTATAATGGCTAATATACAGTTGTCGTAAAGTACACATGCTTACATATAGACAATTGTCCAAAATACATCTCAATAAAATATATTTAAATATTTAATTATTTAAATTACAGATATTCACTATGAAAGTTCTAATAATAATAATAACAAAATATTATATACAGTAATCATAATTTAAAAGTATTAATATCTTATACTATTTCAATGAAAACATAAAATAATAATAATTATAATTATAATAATAAGTGGTACTCTGTTCTCGTTCTCAAAGACTTAGTGAAAAAAATATCAGAGAAATTTTGTTAGAGGAGAGAGAGTAGCTGAGAGGGGGTATCACGCCCCAGAACCAGAATACTGGAGAGCGGGGGAATGACTCAGCCAGCTACGTATTACGGGTAGATGAATACCGTATAATACGATCAATGATGTCTAACCAGACGAGGGGGTGCATACTACATAAAAGTCTTGCTATGGTCGTTACACATCTATTGTCTCAATCATTCAAGCAAGAAACAGTAATAGAGAACATGTAAGATAAAGCAGTAAGGCGTCCCAAACGCTCAGTCAAAATGTTCTTGAGATCTGGCTTTACAAAACATAGCCAGATGGTATAGCAAGTATACACAATTGTTATCAGCTGCAGTCTGACTTAATTATAATTATGTAAAAGTAAGTACAAGACAATCCGACTAACATGTCGGTGCCAAACGGCTAAGTATAAAGGTAAGTAACAAAACGAGCAGTGAAGTAAGGAACCCACTCGAGTCCTCCAGCGATCATTCCCCTAGTATTGACCATCTTGGAGGTAGAAGTACGCTGGATCCTCGGAAACCGGCTCTAAATCTGGCCATGCAAAACCAGAGAGGTTAGACCTCTAATAGCAAGTACCACAAGGAAGGACGATATGAAGGACATAAACCAGTAAGTAAAAGAATATAATAATAGATCTCTGCTTGCTACTAGGATTCATATCACATCACGACACTTCGAACCAACCTCTCAACCAAACAAGGACAGAAGTTGGCCCGTCATGTCCTAACATTCTGATTATCCCAGTTAGGTAACAGAGTAGTACAGTACACAAACAAATCATCTTGAACGGCCAATCAAATCCTACGGCTTGCTATTGTGAGTCCAAAGTTATCCTGGAATAATGCAATAAAGATTCCTCAGTTCTTACTATGTACGAGCAAGGCTAGTCTATCCAGTCAATCATGTGCGCCATGCATGAATTAGACGAGTCCTAGCAGGACGCCCGTCAATATACAATATACAATAATAATAAAAGCAGATACTGTTCCCTGCCCGTGTGGCAGATTTACAGTATCTGTGGGAACTAACCAGCCCGTCGGGTACTACTCGTCCCAAGGGGGCTGCCATGTAAGAACTCGGGAATCCATTCTCTCCATGCAATCATTATTTTATTTAACTTAATAGTCCCTACGTTGAGCGAAATTCTATGCCGTGGATCATGGTCATTCAGATGAGTACTTTCGTACGGGGTACGATATGCACAACTCTACAACTATACCAGTGCGGCTAGGTTGCAGGTCTTACATAGCGTAATACAACAATCAAATCTAACCACGGTAATCATGCCTTGACCATAAAGTACACATGTTTCTTTTGTAGAAAATAAATAAATAAATAATTAAATAAATAGATTGAAGCCTGCATGTGCATGTATGTCAATATTCGGGATCAGCCAGTCGATTTGCAATAGTTCATAACATGAACGTGTCTCATTCATTTATTTCAATAAGACGACTAGCCAGTCTCTTAGTTCCAACTAGGAACGCATGATCAATATGTTAAGATAACCATCGTCATTAATGGTGACAAGACATAAAAGTCATTTAGCATTAAATAGGGTTGAGTCTATAACTCTCAAGGTCAAATTCCAGTCTTGCTAGGTATCCATCAATCAATCAAGTCACTTGGCACTAATACACAACCATAGGTATTAAAATATTAACATGCTAAGATTTTCGGGTTCATACAAAAAGGCGTAAGGATATAATAGGGAATTATCATGCCAACATTAAATGAATAAAATATAGAACAAATAAAACTCCCAAGTCAGGAAGTCATGCTAACAAGTCTAAGCTAAGTCCAAAAGTCACGCGGGAATCGTGTGTGTGCAAGGTATACCAAGTCCGGCATGAAGGAGTGAGCGTAAAATGAGTACACTCAGGTAAGCGTGAGCGTGAAAAGGGATGCGTGACAAGTGATTCACGCACGTACGCTCAGCGTGAGGGTGAAAAGTCACGCACGCCAAAAGTCACGCACAATGTGATCGTGAAAAGTCACGCACGCAAGCTCAGGGACATGAGCGTGAAAAGTCACGTACGCAGTACAAAGACAGGAGCGTGACTCAAAATTCACGCAGACAACGCGAGCGTGACTGAAAATACACCCATGCAAATGCGAGCGTGACTGAAAATACACGCACGCAAATGCGAGCGTGACTGAAAATACACGTACGCAAATGCGAGCGTGACTGAAAATACACGCACGCACAGAGTGGACGTAACTCAAATGTAACGCAGATACGCACAGACATAAGCGTGACTAAAAATACACGTACGCTCATGAGAACATTAGCGTGACTGAAATACACGCAAACACGTATAGACGTGTGCGTGACTGGGCTGATGTTTACGCGAGCACGTAAGAACGTGTGCGTGAAACATCTCCCAAACTCCAAGTCCCATGGAGCCTTCGTCCCAGTGCCAGAAATACACGCTAAGTTGGTGGATCAAAACCCTATGAACAGCCGAAAATACAAACTTAGATCTAGAGAAAACAAGCCACAGAAATCATAAATGCCAAGCATTAAACTCTTTCAGGATCAAGGGAGGAAGAATAATGATCCATAAAAATGGATGATTGAGAAGCAAGTTTGCACTTGCCTTCTTCTGCTGCTGGTAGGTGGTGGAGAGTAATGAGAGGAAGAAGAAAAAGTAATGGTGAGAATGAAGTAATGAGGAGAGAGAAGGAGAAGGATGCTTTAAATAGGAAGGATGGTGGTAGGTGGGAGTTGGACCGGGTTTAAGGGGGTCCAGCAAACCGAAACCCAATAAGACTAAAGCAGCAATTAAAATACAGGAATAAAATACAGATAATAAAATTGTAGGAAATAAATTAACATAGAATTTAAAGAGTAGATAATTAATTAACATGAAAATTTAAAGGAATTTAAATACAGAATAATACATGATAAATACTAAATAAATACACATGAGTTGTACATGTATAAAAATATGCATTCCGAGAACGGGGAGTGACAGGAAGAGAGGAGCGGCTGCGGAGTGGGAGGCCGACGATGCACTGTGCGGCGGCTAGGGTGATGCGACTAGAGGGAAAGAGAGAGAAACAAGGGGAAAGGGGGTTTTTCGAGCATGAGTGAGAGAGGCGGAGAAGAGAGGAGTGGAGCTCGGCTGACAGATGCACGGTGGTGCGGCACCAGAAGACGGCGGAGAGGAGGATAGGCTCGGGGGTTTGGCGGATCCGGCCGGCGGTCGTGGCGCATATCTGGGGCTGAGCTCGGCGACGGAGGAACGGCGTGGATGGGTGAGGAGCGACGCTCAGGCGGAGGCCGCGGCGGCCTGGCTCGGCTCGCGGTTGCGCCGGAGGAGGTCGGTCGGAGACACAGCAGGGGCGGGGTTCGGCTCCGGCATTCGTCGGGCACGGCGGAGGTCGAGACATGGAGGAGGCGACCACGCAGTCGAGGGCGGTCAGTCGCCCGGAGATTCAGCGACGTTGTTCGTGGCGCCAACGCTGGCACGCTGGTCGGGGTTCCAAAAGTGGAGGTCGGCCTGCGGCAGACACAAGCACGACG
Source organism: Iris pallida (assembly GCA_029216955.1). Taxonomy (NCBI): domain Eukaryota; kingdom Viridiplantae; phylum Streptophyta; class Magnoliopsida; order Asparagales; family Iridaceae; genus Iris; species Iris pallida. Next base: position 32,521 of record JANAVB010034123.1, read on the forward strand.
GTGGCGCGACGGTGGCGCTCCGGCACAGAGGTGCGGCGGTGAGGGCTCGAAAGGGTCTCGTCCACGATGGAGGTAAGCGGTGGTGGTGCTTCTATTTTCCTCTGTAAATTTTGTGTGGTGGTAGTTTTGGGACGGAGGTCGGCTGGTTGGCCGTGGAGAGGCGGCCGGAGGGCTAGTCGGGCGGTGCGGATAGGCGGTCGGGTTTTGGTTTTGGGGATCGATGCTGGTGTCGGGTGACAGTCGCAGGGGACGGGGTTGTCGGGGATAGATAGTCGGGATTATGGCTGTATGGCTGGTGGTGTTTTGGTCGTGGTCCGGGTGGTGGACTTGTGGCTGCGCTCGGGTGAGCGGGGATCAAGGTGAACGGTTGGTGATGGTCGGGGTTGGGTTTGGACGAGGCCGGGGGACGGGTTGGTTCTGGTGTTGGGGTTGCAGAGGAAGTCGATGGGGAGGACAAGAAGAGAATGGTGGGTATGATGGTAGTCGGAGCAGCGGTTCACCGAAATTAGGATTAGATGGGTTTTGGTGGTTCGTGTCGGGGAATGTCCTACACGAACTAGGGGAACGTCTGGGATTGTCGGACGTGAGAGAAAATGTACTTGTACAAGGGATAATTAGTGGATGGGGGTAGGGGACACGGACATGATGCACAAACTTGGGGTTGTGGAATAATTTTGTGGAAAAATAATATGGAGGAGTACCTGCCTATTTATAGGATGTAGGAATTCTCAATTGGATAGGGATTAGGAAAAGATTTAAATCCCTAATAGATAATTGCTACTAATTTAAAATCAATCAATTCCAAATCCAAATACAAATCTAATTTAAATCAAATTAAATTTTTAGTTTAAAATCAATGGGATAAATCAAATTCAAATATTTAACTATTTAAATAAATCCAAAATTTTAAATCAAGGTTTAAATCGCCACAATAATTTTGAAATATATTTTTCAAAAATACTAAAAATAATAATTTCAAAATTTACATTATTATTTAAAAATAAACTAATAAATAATTACGAAATATATATGTATGCACAAATAATATTTAAAATTATATACTTTTCTAGTATACCATTTTATAAGAAAGTTTTTCATAAATAACTCTTATATTTAGAAATTTTGATAGCTAAAAATAATTATTATATATATTATCTTGGAACTATAAAAATAGAAAAAATGTTTTTCTAAAAATATGTACGCTCGCACATATTTGCACTTGTCGAGCAATTACGAAAAATAAAATTTCGTGCACGACGTACAATACGAATATGCGACGTACAATACAAAATTTTAAATCAGTACCAAATTTAATAATAAAAAATAATTAAAAAAAGTAGAAATTTAGGGGTTTTACATCCTACCCAACTTAAAAGAATTTCGTCCTCAAAATTAAGAATTAGTAGGGGATGAGAAGACACAAGGGGGTATCGATGGGGAACAATCGATAACAAAATCATGCCGTAAGAAATCGCGATCTAGATCAAAGAAAATAATATGGTTTAGTCGTGGGTAATAAATGAGGGTCATGGTAGAAAATATAGGGCCGAGAAGGAGGACGAGGAGTTTAGGATGACGACATAGCAACATTTGAGTGGTGATGGTCATAATTGATATGAAAGCTAGAGGAAGTTCTAGCACACGCCTTTATCCTTCTAAAATGGTTGAAGGCGAAAGCAATAAGGAGTGCAAGGATGATATCATTGATTATGAATACGTGGTTCAAAGGCGGCCGTATAATTCAAAAGAGTTGCCAAGGCAGTCGCGGATGGGGCTCTAGAGGACAAGTTTAGCTATGTCCCCATCCACGTAGAATGATAGATAAAAGCGAACCAAAGTGCTCTAGGTTGATCAGACCATCATATACCGGTGCTGAGTAGACAATACATTAGTGGATGCATCCAATAACATATGTCGTGGACAAGCTTGATAAAGAATTTAGCTTGCAAAAACTAGGCTACATTAGCATCATTAGTTTAGATAGTAAAAATATAGGCACAATGGTAGATGAATAAAAACAAATATGAATAGTCTAAGAGTCATAAGGATCTAAGTCTTATTTATTCCTATACCATCATTCTACGGTTTTATTGACCAAGGCTTTGTAGGACCGTTGAGCACCTCTAGAGGGGGGGTGAATAGAGTGTGTGCGTGTGCAGTGGAAAATAATCACCAATTAAAAAATATTAAGCAATTAAATATTATGGCATATAAAAGATGGTAAATAAAATGCGGTAAAGTAAGAGTCAAGAATTCAAACTCAGTGAACACCACGATGTATACTGGTTTCCCTCTGAGAGGACTAGTCCAGTCGCGAGTACTCTTGCTCGCTGTTAATCCACAATGACAGAAGCTTTAACTTAGCGCTTGCAACTCTTACAACACCGTGCTTGGCGACAAGTGCACGACCGACTTTACAGCACCGTGCTTGGTGACGAGCGCACGACCGGCTCCAGAAGGAAATTGAAAAACTGGAATGTTTTCTGAATACAACCTCCGATACAACTCTTCAACACCAAACTCTAGATTAAACAGAAACTGTACTGGCTTGGCTAAGAGTAGTAAAGGCTTAGATATGAAAGTAAAAGCTCAGAACACTTTAGATAGAGAAGAGAAGAGATGAAATTGGATTGTTGAAATGAATGGTAATCTCAACTCTATTTATAGTGTTTTTGGGAAACCGAACTCGAGCAGAGTTCGGGCAGAGTTCGGATGCTAGGATTTCGCATACGAACATTGTATGCAGATTTGGAGGCAACAAATATTTGAAATTAAACAGACCGAACTCGGGCCGAACTCGGACCAAACTCGGACCTAACTCGGTCAGAGTTCTGTCAGAGTTCTGTTCATTCAGAATAGTAAGGAATAAACCAAATTTGCATAGGTTTTGGACCTTTTTGGAATTGTGGATTTTTTGGATACGTAGGTAGGCTTATTTTTGTTTGTGGACTGAGAAAAACCTAAGCCAGTACCGATCCGATTAATCTCACATTTTTTCTAGACTCAATAAAAGGAAAAATACAGAATAAATATGAAAACTAATAGCCCTTTTGATGACGTCTTTTTTCTGACATTGAAGACGCATTTTTCCTTGACGGCAATCGTTCAAAGATAAACAGATCTGAAAATCTGAATACCTTTCGGGGGCTTCGCCCCCGAACCCTTGACGGGAGGCACTACCCCCTCGACCCCTGTCCGCTGGTCGGGCAGCGGAACCCCCGATGCGAGGCCCCGGATAGGTCGTTGGGCGGTTCAGAGATATCTTCTTGTATAATGCCGTCTTTGGACCATCAAATATTATTCATTGTATATGTCCTGGTTTGATCATGCTTACTGCTTGTCTGTAAGTACATGTTAGACGAACAAAACAATATGGTGCAGTATGATATAAGCATAGCAATATGATATAGAACATTTAGGACAATGCTAAGTTTAGGTACCAACATGATAGTGATTACATGAATATTAGTGACATCATTATGTTAAACTTAATTGATTAGCCATATTCAAAAACATGATATAATCATTGGGCTAACAATCTCCCCCTTTTTTATTATGGCAAATCCTTTAAGTTTGATACATATACAATAGATGCATGTATCACTAATAAACACATAATATTAGAATATTGAGATATATGCATGTATCACTAATAAACACGTACTATTATAATATTGTGTGCTAACTTAAACTTATTTCTCCCCCTTTGACATGATCAAAAAATAAGCTCCCCCGTAATAAGAGATAAAACGAACTCAAGCATTAGTATAGCAGGAAGGCAAAAAATAACCATGATCAAGGATTAGGAGAACAGTGAAACAACAAGTTTAGAAAATGCCACTATTGTCAACAGAAATACAATATAGTTGATTGAACATAAAAATTGAAATCAATCAATACATAGTTTACCAACTAGAAATCCAAAATGACATTCAAAATACATTTTGTTGAATAAATAAAACTGTAGTTTTGAAATTGATTTTAATAGGTAGATATCAATAATGTAGAAATCAATCATTGGTCATAAATAATCCATAAAAGAAGTTCACATATCTAGTATACCAAGATAAAATACCAAATAAAGAAAAATAAGACTTTTAACAATGAACACACAAAAATATGATTCATAATTTGTCCATACAAATTAGTGAATCAATTCCATCAGGAGTATACTCATTGAAAGAAATCAAAATAGATATACTAGAATCTATACAAAACCTATACCAAAAGTTCATGCATTTGAATTCAATTACCATAGCATGATAAATAAATATCCACTAGATAAAAATAAAGGTAATGAAGACAAAATACTTGAGAAGGAGAAATTCAGTTGACTTGAATGCTCCCCCGCAAAGTATGATCAGTGTAAGTATAGATAATCATGAACTTTGAGATAAAATCTCAATAAGAAATGCCAAATCAATTTAATCTCAAAGGAATCATTAAATTAGGATAATTAACTATATTTGGCAATATATTTAAAAAAAACTCAAATGAGAGAATTAAAAATAAATAATAATAATCATATATTCTCTCATAAATCCAATACAAATTCAAATATCATGAACAACTCAACAAGATATTTAAGTAAAAGAATATATGTGCATGATGAACTAGGTATACCACATATTAAGGGCATAAAAGAATTGAAATAATTAATTTGCTCCCCGTAAAATATGCGTATATAGTTCAGAAATAATTTATATGCATAAAATAGATAAAATAAATAATCACAAGATCTAAGGGATATCCAAGATATGCATCTTTTCTTTCATTTGATCAAATGCATATAAAATTCCAAACTCAAATATCATCTTTAGTCAAGAAAAAGAAATATCCAATAAATAAATGCTTAAAGATGAACAAAAAAAGTATATCTCCAATATATATATAAAAGAAATATTTTAAGACATTAAAAGATTTTGAAAACTGTCTTTAATAATAAAATTTGAGTACCGGACAGATTAAATAAATCAAAAATAAATCAAAAAGACTTTTCAAAAATGTGGAATTTATTATCTTAATAAATGTTCGAATGCGTCCATTTAGTCCTTAGACTGAAAGCTGGCGATTCGAATCACAAAAAAAATTTTAATAAAAGAATCCATAAATAAATCTATTTTGAACAAATAAACATAACTAGATAAATGTCCAAAGAAAAATGTATTCTAGATATATGGCATGTCAAAGGAATAATTAATTTGAAACAATTAACTACTCCACCTTTACATGGCTATATCCAAAAATAATAATATAGACAAAATTTTAAAATAAAATTCAGTGACATATTTTCGGAAGTAGAAAACTAATTCAAAAATATTAGGTCTTCTTATCAACGTTCATTTCTTCCCTTTTAAAGCCTTAGCACGGTGTCCACCTGACAACCGTGAGGTTAAAGAAAAGAAACGCTTTGAGAGAGAGGTTCAATTTGCTTGACTTCTCCCCGTAAAGAATTACTGTTGTAGACAGTAAGTAACTTGAATAAGAAGATAATAATATAAAGCTCAAAATCATTAATATTACGAATATTACACAAGCTAAAGATGAAATCACAATACCATAATATTCAATGTGTAGTTACGAATAAGAAAAACAATCATCTTTAGACAAAAGAAGAAATATCTATTAAATGAATATTTAAAAATAAAACAATCAAAAGATATTTCAAATTAGCATGATAAATAATCGTATAAGTCAAAAGATGACATAAATTGATCTATGCTATAGAATCTCACAATCAACAAGATAGATCAACATATGCTACCTTTTGTGAAAATAAATCATTAAATAATATTATTCATCAAATCTAAAATTCAAAATCTATCAGATAATAATTGCAACTAGATCTCAATAAATCTTTAGTTTAAAAAGCGTTGATCAATCTTGGGTTAGCTATAGAGGTACTGTCCCAGCTAACGGAGGTTCACCGTGGAACACTTAAGTACCGCTTCGCTTCAATCGTAGTCGTGGTGACAGACAGACCCTTTGTAGGCTTGTACCCAAAACAAATCTCTTCTTTAATAACCAAGGATTTAAGAAAAATTAGTACAATATGAAATAAATTATATTCTATGGACTTAAAAATCTTAGAACAATATAGCATACAGCATAAGATGTATCAATTACATTTATCCACATGTGCTACAAAATCATTGGGTTACAATAAAATATAAAACATATGTAAATCAAAATGCAGGACCTAGATACGTTGATGTCTTCTTGAATCTAAGGGACTCGGTTCAGTACCTTGGATCCAGAACTTGACGATAGTTGCAAGTAGACCTTAATAAATCTTAAGTCTATAAAGTATTGATCACTTCGGGTTAGCTGTAGGGGCCGGTTCCCAGCTAGAGGTAGTCCGAAGACTAGTACACCGTGTTGCTTCAGACTATTTACACCTGTATGACAGAAGGACCCTTTCGGCTTGTTCCCAAAATGATTTTTACTCTTAATAACTTAGATTCAAAGGAATATATCCAGTATCATCGAACATCGTCGATATCCAGAATCCCTAAAAGTAAATACCCAAGGAATGGTTTATCAAGATCAAGATTTAAAAATTATCTTGTATCCAAAATGTCAACCAAAAAACCAAGAAAAACATAATTAAAAGAGGCTTTGAGGAAGAAGCTAATAAAGATAAGAACATAAATTTGTTCAAAGTAATCAATAGCTGAAGTATGAGATAAGAACAAGTTTGAAACTACCTTTTAAATAAAATAATATAGAACTTGAACTTAACTCATATATCCCCATAAAGATATTTATACAAAAATATAAGAAACATGAGCAATATATAAATGAAAATGAATTATTCATGTATCCATAATAAGCATATAAAAAAATATCACAAGATCAAAAACTTGTATAAATAAACATTATCAGACAAAGATGGAATTGATTCATAAGAAGGTAAATAAAATATGAGAATCAATAGTGAATATATTATGCAAGCACAAGGTTAACATAAAAGTATATGTATATACTTTTCAAGTAAATAGGAGACTTGTGCTAAACATACGTACTCACAAAATACCGATCAAAGTAAATGTGACATGTTAAAGATAAATCAGTAAGAAGTGACCATTAAAAAATATTAAATACAAAGAGTCAAAAGCATAAACTAACAACAAAAACTTCTATGGACTAGAGTGGTATGCATCGTCATAGATAAATACTAAGAGTAAAGAGCATACCTCATGTGTCACACTAATAAAAGAAAGACTATATAGTATGAAATAATCATTTAAGCTAATCAACTAGTCATGCTAGGATTATAACTCACATAAATGATAAACAATTAAAAGATATCAATGAGAGCTAATAGCAAGACATAAATAACAACATGCTAGATATTAAAAACTATTTAGAAAGCATGTTACCGAAGTGGTTCTAGTGACCACACATATGTTGGTGCAATTGCATGGAAAATGACCTTTGTAGCTTTGCAATCACCAACATGCTCCATGGTTCTAAGGTTCAGCATAAGTACCTCCACCTGAAATATTAGGTGAAGACTTTGGTATCCAATACTTGGATCCATATTTATTAGCTTTGGGAACCCATTTGCACAAGTTCATATCAACAAGTTTTCTAATCTGACAATAATTAGAAACATGTCCATTCATTCCACAATAATGACAGAAAGTATTAATATTAGTACTATGTGCAGCAGTATGAGAACGTGCGGTGTGATATGTCTTGCGTGATTGACTATAATAAAAAGGATGGTTATGTTTAACCTTAACTTTGTATGCTTCCTTTGTAAAAGATCTATCGTGTGTGAATTTGTGATGTGTCACGTGTCTTGTGTTAGACTGAGTCATAGGTTGTACTACCTGCTTTCCCAGTCTAATCTCTAACTTTTTAGAGTTAGCACAGATCTCATCATATTTAGCAGAAAGAGCATCAATTCTACATAAAGCAGTAGAATACTTCTTCTTTTCTGATTCTAATTCCTCCTTAAGTTTAGCATTTTCTTGAGTGCTTTTCTCAATGCATTCAAGTGCCTCATGCAATCTAAACTCAAGTGTGGAAATCTCAGTAGAATTATCAGAAGTAGAATTGTTTCTAGCATCATTCAATAAGCAAGTCAGCTTTTCATTCTCAAGCTTATAGAAGAGAATATCCTTTCTAGCTTGCTTATACTTATCTAATACTTTCTTGTGTTCTTTCAATAGATCACTGAAAGCATCAGATAGGTCATCATAAGAAAATTTACTCTCTGCAAAAATAGAGTTATCTTATACCTCGTTGGATAATGCCATTGAGCATATATTTGTATCTTGACGAGGTTTCTCTTCTTCTTCAGATTTGCTTGCCTCACTTTCGCACTAAATGCTCGTGGTAGCGTACTTGTGAGATGATGATCTTTCTTCTTTTGATCGTTCGTAGTAACTCTCCTTTCTAGCAGTAGTACAATCTTCGTGGATGTGGCCTATCTTCTTGCGGTTGTCACATAAAAGCTCTTCTTCATATATAGGGTTGTGTTGAACCTTAAATCTCAATGCCATCATGCACACATTTGCATCATTATAAAGACTATCCTCCTCTCTGGAGTCGCTAGCACTGCTTTCGTACCTGCACTAATAAGTAGCTTCAAGAAGTTTCTAAATTTTATGAGATGTTGTGCAAGTAGTAATGAGATTGAATACATTAAAGTCTACAGCACAATATAAAGTATGCTTTGCTTTTGCATCAAGGCTAGCTAACTTCTTCTCTTCCTCTGTGTAACTATAATAAGGCTTGTTAATAATAGAGGATGTGAGAATAGAAGTGATAGTAGGCTTTCGGTAGCCATTGACAATAATTGACCATAAGTCAAAGTCTTGAGACTTCAGGTACAAGCTCATCCGTGTTTTCCAATAACTATAGTTCATTCCATCAAATATTGGGAGTCTATTTGTGGATTGCACTTCACCTGTGAATATTGAATTCACGGCTGCCATATTTATACTCTCTAGAGTGTTATATATGAATATAACCCGCTCTGATACCAATTGTAGGAATAATTGGGATCATAATATATTACCTCTAGTTGCAGAGCCTGCTCTGATACCAATTGTAGGACCGTTGAGGACCTCTAGAGGGGGGTAAATAGAGTGTGTGCGTGTGCAGCGGAAAATAATCACCAATTAAAAAATATTAAGCAATTAAATATTATGGCATATAAAAGACGGTAAATAAAATACGGTAAAGTAAGTGTCAAGAATTCAAATTCAGTGAACACCACGAGGTATACTGGTTTCCCTCTGAGAGGACTAGTCCAGTCTCGAGTACTCTTGCTCGCTGTTAATCCACTATGACACAAGCTTTAACTGAGCGCTTGCAACTCTTACAATATCGTGCTTGGTGACAAGTGCACGACCGACTTCACAACACCGTGCTTGGTGACGAGCGCACGACCGGCTCCAGAAGGCAATTGGAAAACTGGAATATTTTATGAATACAACCTCCGATACAACTCTTCAACACCAAACTCTAGATTAAACAGAAACTGTACTGGCTTGGCTAAGAGTCGTAAAGGCTTAGATATGAAAGTAAAAGCTCAAAACACTTTAGATAGAGAAGAGAAGAGATGAAATTGGATTGTTGAAATGAATGGTAATCTCAACTCTATTTATAGTGTTTTTGGGAAACCGAACTCGGGCAGAGTTCAGGCAGAGTTCGGATGCTAGGATTTCGCATACGAACGTTGCATGCAGATTTGGAGGCAACAAATATTTGAATTTAAACAGACCGAACTCGGGCCGAACTCGGACCGAACTCGGTCAGTGTTCCGTCAGAGTTCTGCTCGTTCAGAACAGTAAGGAATAAACTAAATTTGCATTGGTTTTGGGCCTTTTTGGAATTGTGGATTTTTGGGATACGTAGGTAGGCTTATTTTTGTTTGTGGACTGAGAAAAATCTAAGCCAGTACTGATCCGATCAATCCCATATTTTTCCTAGACTCAATAAAAGGAAAAATACAGAATAAATATGAAAACTATTAGCCCTTTTAATGACGTCTTTTTTCTGACATTGAAGACGCATTTTTCCTTGACGGCAATCGTCCGAAGATAAACAGATCTAAAAATCTGAATACCTTTCGGGGGCTTCGCCCCGAACCCCTGACGGGGGGCACTACCCCCTCGACCCCTGTCCGCTGGTCGGGCAGCGGAACCCCCGATGCGAGGCCCCGGATAGGTCGTTGGGCGGTTCAGAGATATCTTCTTGTATAATGCCATCTTTGGACCATCAAATATTGTTCATTGTATATGTCATGGTTTGATCATGCTTACTGCTTGTCTGTAAGTACATGTTAGACAAATAAAACAATATGATACAGTATGATATAAGCATAGCAATATGATATAGAACATTTAGGACAATGCTAAGTTTAGGTAGCAACATGATAGTGATTACATGAATATTAGTGACGTCATTATGTTAAACTTAATTGATTAGCCATATTCAAAAACATGATATAATCATTGGGCTAACAGGCTTGGTTGACCAAATGGGTTGAATTCCTCTAGTCTCTATGGTCTAGGTAGTACTATTTGTATTCCCTTATTGGTTAAGGGTGTGTCAGGTCGTGGGTGTTCTATCCAACTTAAAAAATTAAGCTAAGGGTGTTTGGGACATCTAACTTAGTAGGGCCAATCTCTAGCAAGCATAAAGGGAAGATAAGAATAATGATAGAAGGAATCAAGCAAGATGCAATCGATGAGTCGGTCGAATATGGAATCGAGGAAAAAGGTCAAGTATGTGGATGAGATCCTAGACTTCTAATCCTATTCGCAGGCTTGCTTGGTACGGTAAAGTAACCAAACAATTTACCTTGACCTGCATGGGGCCACCACATAAACATATAACGCCCAGTCCCAAAATACGTAGGACTAGGAACGTAGACATGCCAGCCGTATAATAAATATACGTGAGCTGTAAAATGCAGTAGAAGCATAACTAATCTCATCCACACAAAATAAATGAATAAAAGATATCATATAATCAACTAAGAATTGTCATGATACAATATGTTGGACGGAGACAAATCAACTACAAACAAGTAAAGGAGAATACATAAGAAAAGAAATGAATTTGGCGAGCGAAGCGAAGACGATCCGAGTGCAATCATCCTCAAAGTAACGAAGACGGTCACGGCTAGAGCTAAAGTACATGCGAATGACAATAGCACACACCTGGCGAGATAACCAGGTCCTGAGAGGGACGTAACAAGACACATAATATCTTGCTATATAAACTGAATAAATATTGCTCAAATAAATAAGTCAATTGAATTATAACATGGTCCAATACATATCTATTGAACGAGCGTACCATCCCCCCAACCAAACAAGGACAGGAGATGGTAAACTAATTCACGACGACGTATCTTTCTATGCTATGAATCCAATATAGTATCCGGACCCCAACAAGGTTCAATACCTTCTCATCGAAATAGTAAGTCACACCTACAATCAAACAAGGACAAGATATGACGAACAAATCCGCGACAAGTTATTGTTCCAAGCCACGGTCAGATACAAGTACCCAAACCAAAAGTACTCGTACCTAACGGATAAAGGTGCCTAACCGTTGTAAGTGAAATGTAGTAAAGAACAATCCTTTCTACACATGGGCTCTGGCTAAATAGGATCGGCATAATCCCCCCTTGGGGTACCAGAGGCCCCATCAATAAGAGCATGACGTTCCGTAGAACGTCAGTGGCCGTCAGTAATCATGGGTAAGCTGACCCGCATCTCCAGCGGAGCTCATGGGTTACAAAAGGGAAAGTGCATCGAAGCCCATACGCTAAGGAATTGTCCTCCCTGTCCAATGCCTAATATGTTGTATCCACAACAATAAACCTCTATAACCGCTAAGTCAAAACTAGCATGCAATCTCTATTAGTGGTTATTTCTATAGTACGACTTGTACGTACTGTGGTCAGCCAATCACGCATGTTCGTATTCTACATGCGGCACACAACTTCGTGGTACGACGTGTCAAGGCCATGAATGCAACACACAAGGGTGGTCCCTTAAATCTAGGTTAAATGTGTAAGAAAAATAATACATAGCAGGAAAAATAAATGAACAGTAAGTTCTAACAGGTTATGCCATGTATCACAGTTTATTTTGCATAAAAAAATAATAAAAAATACATAAAATATGAGCTAAAATAAATAAACAACAAATGGCAAGGTGGCTTGCCTGGTAGGGCGCCTGGTGTGCTGCAATGATGAATATGGCACGAACTGTGACGTCGGTGCAACAACTACAAGGTAACTTCTAATGTCAGCACGGATGGTTCCATTGGGTCCAGAAGGGTCAAATTAGTTAGGTTCGACATAAGGTAGTACAGAATTTACGAGGGTTTAAAAATATTAGGTTTGGCTATGGACAGAAGGATGATCACGAAAATTGGATAAAATAATATATTATTTAGAAAACTATTTATAATACTCAAAATAAATTTGGTTTTCTTATAAGTCGAGATAAGCATGAAAAATACTTAAGAGTCAACAAAATTATTTTTGCCTAAAAACAGTAAATTTATAAATTTTGATTTTTGACAGAAACGATATTTAAATAAAATACCTTAGATAAACATTCTTAGAAAACCATTTTTTGGGTAACCTACTTTTATCAAATACTTTTTAGTATGCTAAAATAAGTATTAATATTGTAACAACATATCTAGCTTTCGAAATCCATTAATAAAGGGCAAGCCTAGCACCATATATTTTAACATACTATGAAATAATAAAATAATTTATTTGCAATAACAATTATAGTTTTGATAAAAATAACAACTAAAATATTGTCAATAATACTAATATTAATAAGGTATAATGACTAATATACAGTTGTCGTAAGATACGCATGCTTACATGTAGACAATTGTCCAAAATACATGTCAATAAAATATTTAAATATTTAATTATTTAAATTACAGATATTCACTATGAAAGTTCTAATAATAATAATAACAACAAAATAATATAACAGTAATCATAATTTAAAAGTATTAATATCTTATACTATTTTAAAGAAAACATAAAATAATAATAATTATAATTATAATAATAAGTGGTACTCTGTTCTCGTTCTCAAAGACTTAGTGAAAAAAATATCAGAGAAATTTTGTTAGAGGAGAGAGAGTAGCTGAGAGTGGGAGAGGAGCGGCTGGGAGTGGGAGGCCGGCGATGGACTGTACGGCGGTTAGGACGACGCGACTATTGGGGAAGGAGAGAAACAAAGGGGAAGGGGTTTTCGAGCCTGAGTGAGAGAGGCGGAGAAGAGAGGAGTGGAGCTCGGCCGACGGACGCGCGGTGGTGCGACACCATAAGGCGGGGGTTTGGCGGATCCGGCCGGCGGTCGTGGCGCAGATCTGGGGCTGAGTCGTCGACGGAGGAACGGCGTGGATGGGTGAGGAGCGGCGCTCAGGCGGAGGCCGCGACAGCGGGCGGGCTCGCGGTTATGC